>JAHIAM010005337.1:0-33645 GCA_021605205.1 Aegilops longissima
CAAGCGTCAAACTGTCCTGCCGATTGAGCTCGGCTTCTCTTTCTTTATTAATGCGCCGCGTGGGTGAGTCATGAATTATGTCATGAGGCAGCGCTGCCTCTGCGCCGTATCTCATAAGAATGGTGTGAATCCGGTGGAGTGCGATTCGAATTGATCGCAGCCCCAGTCTGGTCGAGCTCGTCTACCCAATGCGTGTTAGATTCCTTGAGGACCATAGCTGATCTGGGTTTGATGCGCTCATAATTAGACCATTTGCTCGCTCAACTTGACCGTTAGTTTGAGGTGATAGAGCGAAGCGTGGTCGAGCTTAATGCCCATGTTTTTGCACGAGTTTAACCTTGTGGCCCGTGAAGTTAGGTGCCGTTATCGGTTGATGATCTTGTGGGGGACACCGTAACAGTGTCTGACCCTGATATGAAGTCTATCACGGTCCGGATTGGCCGTCTTGATGAGCTTGGCCTCTATCCATTTGGTGAATTTATCCACCATGACCAGTGAGTATTTTGCTTATGGGCTCCCCCTTTAAGGGGTCCGACCATGTCAAGCCCCAGGACGCAAAGGGCGAGTGATGGGTATAGATTTGAGGCGGTGGGTGGCATGTGGCTTTGATTAGCAAAGAGCTGGCATCAAGCGCCTCGTTGGACTAAGTCTGAGCATCTGTCCGGGCCGTCGGCCAATAAAATCCTGTCTGCAATCGCCTTGCCTACAAGGGCCGGTACTGCGGCGTGGTGCCATGAGTCGACATGAATTTCAGCGAAGGTTCCGCCCTTCCTCTTGGAGATACACCTTTGAAGGACTCGGTTGTGCTTTCTTATAAAGCTCTCCCTCATGGACTTTATAGGCTTTAGATCGCCGCACTATGCTGCAGAGCCTCGCTTCAGTCTCGGGAAGTTCCTACCTGGTTAGGTAGGCTAGGATTAGTTCTGTCCACGGGGCAATGAATGCTGCCATTATTACATGAAATTTGAGGTGTTATATTCGTTGGTAGAACCACCAAGCTATGTCAGGATGTTGATTGTGGGGCGGTCTTGCGGTTGGAGGTCAGTTCGTTATTCGGACTCTCCTCCCATAATCTGGCGGATGGCTTGAACAGCCTTTCTAGGAAGATGTTGGGGGGACAGCATCGCGCGCTCGCCCGATCACGTGCCAACCGTCTGCTGCCTGGTTGTTATCCGGGCTATATGGTGAAATCGAGCACCTCAAACGGTACGACATTTTTAGGGCGGCATTGCGATGAGGCTGCCATTTTCGGATCCTTGGCATCAAAGTCTCCATTTATTTGGGATATCGCGAGGTTGAATCCCGCGCACCTCTAGGCGTTGAATGCCCATGGAGACTGCCATCCGAAGACCATGTAGAAGGGCCTCGTATTAATTTGCGTTGTTGGAGACCGTATACATTATCTGATGCGTATTGAATGTATCTTCGGTTGGGGGCGTCGAGGCCGCCGCTTGACTCGAGCCAACCAACATTTGGAGCCGCGAAGTGCATTATCCGGTTGCAATATCGCCCGTACTCTTTAGGGAGTTTGGCTTCGGTCCATTCGGCGAAGTCGGCAAATCTTCTGACTTAATAGCTCTCCGTGGCTTATAAGTTATGTCGAATGGAGAGGAGCTCAATGGCCCATTTGGCAATCCGGCCCTTCGCGTCGCAGGTTTTTATAATGTCGTTAAAGAAGTGCTTGAGGCTCTTGTTATTGAACACTCTTGAAAGTAGTGTCGCGCTTAGGGATGCCATAAACACCGCGTACACTATCTTTTGATAATGCGGTGCCAAGTGACTTGCATGGAGTTAGGGACGGTGGACACGTAGTAAACTGGGTTTGAAGGGGAACTTGTGTGATCCGTTTCTCGTTCGACAACGAGCACCAGACTTCAACTTGATGAGTTGCCGTGATGTATAATAGCATTGGTTACGCCCATGTTGGTAGCGGCCGGAACCGGGTTTATTGCCAATATGGCTTTTATTTCTTGAGTCCGGCCGTGGTAGCATCAAGTCCACTCGAAGTGTTTAGTCTCGTCGGAGGAGGCGATAAAGGGTAATGCCTTTTCTCCCCAAGCGGGAGATAAAGAGCTTAAATTCGCCCGCATCGATCGAATTTTTGTATTTGTTTGAGGTCTTTTGGGATATCCAATTGTGTGAGCTGGGATCTTGGCTGGGTTTGCTTCAGTTCCTCTCTACGGATACAATGAAGCCCAAAAGCTTTCGGTGATGCAGCCGCGCATTTTTTCGGTTGAGCTTAATGTCATATGTTAGGAGATTATCGAATGTGAGCCTCAAATTAAATCGACTAGGTTTTGACGTGCTTGCTTTTGGCGACCACATCGTCTCATATGCCTCCACTGTTTTGCCGATCTGGTTTGCGGACATATACGAATCATCTTGACGATATGTTGCGCGGCGTTTATGAGCCCGAAGGGCATTGTATTGAAGCGAGAATGGGACGTGGAGTGATGAATGCCGTTGCGGCTTGGTCGAGGCTCTGCCATCTTAATTTGGTGGTAGCGGAGTGTCGTCGAAAGTAAAGTGAATCATGTCCTGCGGTGGCGTCGATGATTTGATCGATCTTGGGGGGAGGAAAGGATCCTTTAGGCAAGCCTTGTTGAGGTCCTTGAAATCGATGCATAAGCGCCGATTTGTCCTTCTTTGTTACCATCACGGGTTTGCTAGCCAGTCCGGATGTTTTATATCTCTGATGAATCCGGTCTCCAATAGTTTGGCTAGCTCCTCTCCATGGCTTGATCTCTTGGGTTGGGGCTTGAAGAACTGTTTGGTAGCTTGAACCCTTTTAGGATGTTTAAGGCTGTGCTCGGCCAGCCGGTGTGGAATTCTGGCATGTGCGAAGGGTGCGGAGCAAAAATATCCCAATTTTACGTAGGAATTCTCTTAGTGCAGCGTACTACACGAGTTTAATGTGTCCCGATGGAGGCCGTTTTGTAGGGTCCGTTGGATGGACTTGGAATTTGACTATTTAATCCGCTGGTTTGAAGGAAGTGGACTTGGATCTCTTATCGAGTATCACATTGTCCCTATTCACCGTGGGCGCGGCGCGGTGAGTTCCTCGGCCGCTAGAGCTTGGATAGTGCCTCAAGGGCGGTCTGGCTGTCTTATTTTGGTAGCGGAGTGCTATGTCAGGTCACTAGCAAAGAGTGATTAGATTGGGCGGGCATTTTGAGCTTCATGTACCCATAATGAGGTATAGCTTGAAAAATTGTGAATGCCTCTCGCCCGAATAGGCGTGGTATCCGCTGCTGAGCAGGGCCACTTGGAGCGTGACCTCCTCGGACCTGTAATTATCTGTGCGTGCGAACACCACATCCGGTGTGATTTTTCCTATGATGATGCTTCCGTGAGGGATTATTCCTCTAAAGGTTGTCTTTGCTTACGCTCAATGCGGCTCGATCTATTTCCATTTTGAAGGTTTCCTCGTAAATGAGGTTCAATCCAGTAGTACCTTTGTAGGCGAAAGCAAATCCACTATCGGGCCGAGGACCAATGCGGTAGGTGCTCGGGCTGTTCGGAATTTAGGTTAAATCACGGCATTAAAAGGTAATAGCCGTGTCCTCCATGGGTTTATTGTTGCTAATTGGTAGACTTGACAAGGCTACGGTGTTCGATTCCATAATATATTTGATCTGAAAGTCTCGAAGATTATTAATACCGTCTTGGTATCCACAGGTTGGTGCTCTAGAAGCTGGAAGATCTTTGCCACTTTTATTTTTGCCACTTAGTAGTATCCAACATGCTTAAGGCTATGAGTTGGAGTGGCGCCCTCTGTACTATGAATTTCACTGGGTCCATTGAGCCATCCCTCGATGCGGTTCCATGCCCAATAGAGGTTTTGCTTTTGGTATTTAACCCGGTGCTGGCGATGATGCACCCTTTATTTGGACTTGGGTTGTATTCAAGGCGGATTGTCCCAAAATCTTGCTTCGGTTTTCGGTGCTTTCGCATGTACGATACTTTTGTACTATGGATGCCAAATCGACAAAGCGTGTAATGTCTGGCGACTTATAGCGTTGAGGATCCATTATGCGTTACAATTATTACAAAAGAATGAGATTCGATCCTCCTCGCGGCAGTCCTTTATCCTGTCCATAACCGGGAGGAATCGGCCCGATAATGGTGTACTTGTTCTGCAGGCTCTTGCGAATTTGAGATAGGTCGCTTATGTTTGGGTGGGCGGGTGGAATTAAATCCGGAACCTTGCCCAATCTGAGACTTAAGGGCCAAGGAGCTTCGAACTTGGAAGCTTGGATTCTTGGATGTTGTCAATAAGAATCTAGCTTGCTACGACTTTAGGTTGAGGGGCTTGAGTGACATCCTCTCCTCCGGCGAGAATCCGGCATGGAGGATTGGGAATCGGACCGTAGCTAGTCCTTAAGATGGAAGAAGAATTGGCGTATTGTTCCTCTACCACAACTTCGTGGTGGGTAACCTAGGGAGAGTTAATCTCTCGGATCGGGTTTAAATGTCCAATCGATCATAGTCATGGAGACTCCCGAGGCGGCGATGCGATCCAAGAGCTTCGTTTAAGGAAGAGATCTCCATCGGATCTACTTGCTCGGTGAGCTACTGAGTTACGCTTGATGAAGATTGCTTCGGTGACGAGAAGTCATCGTCGGCGCAGCAGCGAGTGAATGGTCATAAGAAAACCGCCTGGCCCGAGGAGAATTTGGCCGACAACCAAAGCTTCTTTGGCAACAGTGCCGTCTTTAAAGGCGGGATGAGGCATCCTTCCGTGGCTGACGACACATAGGAACTCTCAATAAAGCACCAATGTTGGTGTCAAAACCGCCCGGATCTCGGGTAGGGGTCCCAGAGCTGTGCGTCTAGGCGGATGGTAACGAGGAGACAAGGGACATGATGTTTTTACCCAGAGTTGGGCCCTCTCGATGGCGGTAAACCCTACTCCTGCTTGATTAATATTAATGATATGGGTAGTACAAGAGTAGATCTACCACGAGATCGAGAAGCTAAACCCTAGAAGCTAGCCTATGATATGATTGTTGTTAGATCCTACGGACTAAAACCCTCCGGTTTATATAGGCACCGAAGAGGTTAGGGTTACAGAGTCGGTTACAATGGTAGGAGATCTACATATGCGTATCGCCAAGCTTGCCTTCCACGCCAAGGAAAGTCCTATCTGGACATGGGACGAAGTCTTCAATCTTGTATCTTCAAAGTCCAGGAGTCCGGCCAAAGGCTATTGTCCGGCTATCCGGACACCCCGTAATCCAGGACTCCCTCAGACAAGGAGTTGTTTGTAAATAGGGAACAAGTGCGGGCAACTTTCTACAAAAATGGAGAAGCTTGGTTTGTATGCGCTAGATCTAGATCCGACGGCTATTGGTGAAAGATGGGAGCACAACATCATCACCAACTCAGGACCTGATTTGATTAGTAGGATTTTGAAAGCGCTTGAGGAATAGGACACGACAATATTACAAGTTTCAAGCTGATATTACAAATGTTAGGAGTAATGCTGCACCTAGGAAGAGGAATTACTAGGAAGTTGCGTAAGAACTTTGGTTACTTTAGGTGGATGCAGGTTATCGTACAAACTAAAATCCACATACGACAAGTCACTAATGGGAAAATAAGTTTTTGAGTCTCACGGCCACTTGATGTTTCAAAAACAAATTCAAACCTGCCCGGAGACTTTGTCATTTAGGCTTAGGCGCTTGCGGTGATCATACGCCATTCATTGTTAGCGCGAGAAGCGCAAACCTCATTACCTTGAGCACCTTGCCTCCAGAACAAAGAACACTGGCCAATTTAATCTCAGATGTGCTTGCCTCGGTAGTCGATCAAATCAATTTACGTAAGATGGAGATCAAGGCATTCGATGAGATTGTTATAGTGCAGCACATTTTTCACTTTGGGTCTTTTTTATACTGCAAAAGAAGAGAACATATTAGAGCAGCTGGCTGCATAAGATTGCCGTGTCATCAAGAGGTACCAATATCATTAAACTCATCACGATAGGGTTGGCTGGCTAGTGATATTTTTCACTCTCTCTCTCTCTCTCTCTCTCTCTCTCTCTATCTTTCTGTTCCTGCATTTAACTAGAACACGCATTGAAGAGCTTGGGCATTTGTTGCCTTCCACTATGTGGCCGATGCCATATTTAAAAAGTATGCCCACATCAATCGCATCGATGTCAAATCAAAAGATTTTGGCACCGCTCTCGCGATGTGAGAGAGTTAGCACTTGTGCGTGCAGAGACCCACATGTATAAACAAATCAATCAAACCAACTACACCAGCCTCTCACTCTCCCAAACAAGTGTTTTTTATTGCCTCGGTCCTCTCTCTCTCCCAGCAGTGTTTTTCATTCACGTGAGTTAATTTGTACTTAGGAGCAAAGTAGGTGATCAGATTGGGGCACCAGGTGAGCAATGGAGGGCATCGATGCCAAATGCATCACAGAAGTGAATTTGGCACGTGTTTTGGCCTACATAGCCCACTTTTGTACTCCCTCCGTCCCAAAATTCTTGTCTTAAATTTGTCTAAATCGGATGTATCTAGTTACATTTTAGTGTTAGATACATCCGTATCTAATCAAATGTAAGACAAAAGAATTTTGAAGACGAAAAAACTCTACTGTATTTAGTATAAAATTTTGACCATAGATTTACCTAAGAAAATGCCAATGCATGTCACTAAAATTACACCATTTGAAATTATGTTCAAATCTGAATCCAACGATATAGTTCTTAGTGACATGCATTAACATTTTGTCAGGATTAAATCTATGGTCAAGTTAAATACTACAAAATTGGAAAAGTAAACCAGGGCCGAGGTAGTACTTGCTCTTAGGGTAACCATAGAGTTCTGGAGTAGTCTAAGTTACTTTCCAGCTATGACTAGCCTAGGCTACTATAGTAGTACAACATAAAAATGATGCAGGTGATCACGTGAGAAAAAATACTAAAAACATTTCTTTTCGATGCATAGATGCGTAGATGTAGTTTTGAACACTACACTTGTCATCGTAATTTGGGAAAATTACGAAAAATTTGAGCTACGTTGTGATTACCATTTACTAATAGGAAAGAAGTTTCACCTCGATGAGTAGCTTCTCCGTGCATGGAAGCATGTAAGAATCCAACAACTTGATCAGATTGGGGCGATAGATTTTAGTGCTAAGATCTTCCTTGTATGCATGGATTTGGGTCAAGCTTGTGGGAATCATTTTCGGAAAGCGGTCGTAAATACATCAAGAAGAAATTTAAAAATGTGAATTTCAAGAAGGCGGGAGAAAGAAGATGAGTGTTATACGAGCGATTCTGGATCCAATAAAGAGTTAGGAGAATTTGGCGGGCAGTACACTGTATTTGTCAATTTGAGTAGCGTCAATGACCTTTTGATTTTGTTGGACCTTCTAGATCCGATACAAGCAATCTCTCAAGGAAAGCAGCATTCTCAATGACCATAACATGGAGCAGCTGGAGTGATCTCTTCCCAATTGATGTCTTGTTGCGGGGCCAGCAAGACACATAAATCCATCGAAGATTAAATCGGCGATGTGGAGCTAATGAACCGTGGATCTGCTCCAAGGCGAATGTACTCAGCGCCTTGATACAGCTGCGGGCAGGTGCTCCATAGCCTTCTTTGAGATGACAACGTCGAAGAGGTCGAGCTGCTTGAGTTGAGGAGAAGAAGAAGAGGTAGCGACATGTCTGAGGGAAGATAGAGCGAGAGCTGAAGCGTGGCGCTTGGCGCTGGCGTTGGCGTGAGGAGGAGCCTGAGACGGCGGCGAGAAGCGACTGTCGTCCAGCTTCAAAGCTGAGCTCCTCGAGCTGATCTAGGGCGAGGATAAGAACCACTCGTCAGACTTGGGTTGGACCTTGCAGTTAGTGCTTGAACATGCAGGATGTCAAAGGCGTCTGTTGCTGGCCGAGGTGCGATGAAAGGATCTTGGAGACTGCGGCCATGCGTTTGCAATCCCGTCGCGAAGGCAGCTGTCGGCGGTGAGGTGAGGGGCCTTAGCGCGGGAGGCGCCCACCGCCCGGGGAGAGCAGGCCAGTCCGCTGCGGCAGATTTAGTGGTGGGGGAGGGCCGATGATGACGACAGCATGTCGTCGGGAGGCTCTGATGAAGTCGAGGCTCGCGGATCGGTTTGGCTCGAGCCGCCTCCGCTTGTTGGCTGCCTCGCCGTCCATCTCAACCCGGTGGCGGCCTTGGTGTACCGTGTGCTGGTGTGTGTTGTGTGCTGGGTGTGCGTGAGTCGTCATACATGCATGCCACAGCGGAGTGGTGGTGTGCTTGCGATCGTCGTCGCCAGCATGAAGTTTGCCCTCTAGTTTACTTATTTTTCACCCCTTTGCGCATGGGCGGCACACAAGACCACGAGAACACGAGCTGACAGCGCAGCATGTGGATTGGTTGACCAGTCAACTAAACAATATATGGAGCTATCACGCTGACACGGTGGCGTATAATCCGTCGGTATAGAAGAGTTTGAGTGAGAGGGAGGCCCGTGAGAGATAGCGAGAGAGAGAGAAAGAGCTACTCCCTTCGTTCGATAATGTAGTTACAACATTTTTAAAGTCAAACTTTTAAAACTTTGACCAAGTTTATAAAGAAATTACTTATATCTGCAATACCAAAGATAAATGATAGTATGAAGTAAGTACATGTTGTGATGAATCTAATGATCGTTCAGGATGTAAATGTTTTTCTCCACATATACCTGGTCAAACTTTTACGAGGTTTGACTTTTCAAAACATCCATATGCTTATGGGCGTGTGAGTCCTGGAGAGAGAGAGAGAAGTGAAAAAAGTGTGTGTGCATGTGTAGAAAGAGACATGGACAACACATGATGAAAGTGGAGAAAAGGCGTGCGTGTCTTATGCAAACAAATATCACATGCATCTTCGACAAGGGAGGCAAGGTGAGGAGATAGTGTGTGGTTGTTTGGAACCAAGAGAGGAAGACCCTAATGCGTGGCCGAGAGGGTCGACAAACAAGGAGAGAGGTCGAGAGAGGCGTCTGGAGAAAATGCAGACATGGGGAGGAGAGAGTGTATGTTTGTCATAGAGATCCCACGGAGATCGTGATGGGACTACATGGGTGGGAGATCAGTGACAAGGTGTGTGTGTGTGATAGAAGATGCCCAGAGAGATATCGAGATAGAGCGTATGGATGGAAGGAGACAATACGTGTGTTCACGATGGCTAGTAAGAGATAATCATACTTAGGAGGGGTGCTTGCGCCTATGGCCTGTTTGGATACTCTAACTTCAGGTTAGAGTTAGAGTTAGATTCTAACCTGAATTAACTCTAAGTAAAGAGGTGTTTGGATGGCAGGGTTAGATGGAGCGCGGATCATGAGGCACCTTCACTGTGGCGGTGCGAGAGGAGGAGGGAGAGGGGCGAGAAGCTTGAGGGAAGTGGGAGGATCTGCTGCTTGAAGCGAGAAAAAAGTGTTTATTAGTGGTCACGAGAAGAACTAACCCAAATAAGCACCTCTTGGATGGGTTGGATGCATCTAACCTAAACTAACCCTCCTGTTGGATCTTTTGGGTTAGTTGACTCCAAAATAACCCAAACTAACTCTAACCCATGGATCCAAGCGAGCCGATGATGGAGTGAGGATTATGGTACTTAGGAGTGCGTGTCACATGGAGAGAGAACAAGGCGGAGAGTGTTGGATGTGAAGCCCGAGACATGTGTATGTGAACCAGGGAGATATAAGGCCAGTTTGGCTTGCGTCGTGAGCATCTTTTTCATGGCACAGGGTTGTGGCTGGATTTCATGCAACTTGTTTGGTTGCTACCACACAAAGAAAGCATTTGCACGAAGTGGGTTCCTTGCACTTTAAGTGCTTTGTTTGAACTCCAGACTTGCATAGTAGCACAGCCCCAGCGACCGATTTGAGCTTTGGCCGTGCGGCGGCAAATGCGTGACCTGAGGCTAACAACAACATGGATGGATATTAGCATTAAATAATTGATGCATGGATTGATTGATGGGACGTTGATGCTTTGCTTGGCGGGAACATGAACCAACTGTGACTACCCACAAGCCTGGCCGGGCAGAAATATTTACATCTCCGTCCACAGGCGATGCCGACCATCAAGGCATGAGGTCAGGTCTGAACAACCGTGACCAATAAAGTTTGAGAGAGATTGAGGAGCCCGATAAAGGCTGAGTGGTGCGTCGAGATAGCTGAGAGGGAAGAGATATTCCATCCGCTTCGATAATGCGGTGCATGTAAATTTTTAGAAGTCAAACTTTGGAAACTTTGATCAGGTTTACATAAATGTTATTTATATCTACAATACCAAAGATACATCATACAAAACTACATCTCATGGTGAATCTAATGGTATATGTTTGCCGTACTAGATGTAATTCTTTTTCTCCACGTACATGGTCAAACTTTGTGATGTTTGACTTTTCAATAAATCTATATGTGCTATGGACGGAGGAGAGTGCCTCGGTCGAGACAGATCAAGTGCGTGTGAGGAGGAGAATGAGTAAGTGTGCAAAAAGAGTATGTGTGTGAAGAGAAAGTGACAACAAGCGATAAATTAGAGAGAGTGTGTGTTTTTTCGTTTCTTATCACTGAACATATCACGCATGCATCTCCGAGATGGAAAAGCGAGGCGAGGAGATACGAAGATAGCTAGTGTGTGATTGTTTGCAGCGGAGAGGGACACCCACAGCACATGTCCAATAGAGGTCGGCCAACAAGGAAAAAAGGTCGAGAGGACACATGGATGGCATGGGCGCATGGGGGAGGGAGAGAGGTGTGTTTGTGATAGAGATCCCCTCGAGATCGTGAGGGGACTATATGGGTGGGAGATCGAGGGATTGTGTCTTGGCGATAGAAAGATGCCTCGAGAGAAATCGAGATAGACCATGCACATGTTTGTGATGGAGACTAAGATTAGCTAGTCATATACATATAGGGGGACTGCGTGTGCCTACAATTGAGTGAGAGACCATCATACTTGGCTAGCTGGGCATGAGATTGTGTGTGTGTGTGTGCGTGTGAGATGGAGAGAGAGCAGGGAGAGATAGAGAGTTTTAGATGGGCCTGTCAGTGCGAGTGAGATATGCATGTGTATGTGTGACCAGGTGGATGGAGAGTTTGAGGAGGAAGAGCTCGAGACGACATAGTGGTGCGTGAGAGGAGTTACAGAGCGAAAGAGCCAAGGAATTTGTGTCGTTACGATAGAGTGCACCAAGATATCTAGCTTGGACTAGCTAGAGTATCATACATAGTGTCGAGAGAGACCTATAGATGGTGTATATATGAATGCGAACTAGAAAGACCCCCACACACACACGAGAGAGAGAGATAAAGGAGAGGACCAACTATGGTTTTTGTATGGGATCGTCTGCACAATTGAAGTTGTCGGCGAGAGTGTGAGAGAGAGAGAGCAGGGAAAGTCAGGAGAGGGGGGAGGTTGCGTTTATGCATTCAAGACTGATATAAACCATGTTTCAATATAAACTTGCATTCAAATATTTAAATTGGAGAACATGTTGTGTGCAATCCACACATGAGCGGATATATCGTATATCAAACAAGTTCATTAATTTGACTTTCAACATGTTCATGGGTACTATAACCTGCTTGTACAACATGCTACTCGATTGAGGTGTTCCAATTTTGGATTTAGTTCACTATTTTGACCTCTTGAGCAAGCTAGTTCATTGAATCGAGATATTTCATTTGGGTTTGATTCGCGTTTTGAGTGGGTCAACTATTTGTCATATAGTAAATCGCTAACATTGAGCATGTAAAAACACATTACTCGAGCATCATCTCTCCATCTAAAAAAAGTAGCAAGCTAATATTTCAAAATTTGATTGAATCGACTTGGTAAGGTGAGCGTGGATGCTCGTTCTCCCAAAATTTGAGCGAACCATTAAACATCCTCTACGCTTGGTGGAATTCACCGAGCAAAAATAAATGGGAGGCGAAATACCGTCCTATGTGGGACACGCATCAATTGGCCCGTTGTACATGAGGTAGGTTCGTAACTTCATCCAAGCGCGCCTTCTCCTCGGCCGAAATGACATGTGCGAATAATTTATAACCATGAGTCGGCAAAACACGCTCTCCTACGCCCGAAATAGCTCGCGCCCACTATTTCAAAAACCGCTCTCCTGCTTAGAAATCGCTCGCGCCCTATAGTTCAAAACCGCCCTCCTACTTGAAATCGCTCCGCCCACTATTTGGGGAGAAGCAAAGTTACTCTACTATCCCGACCCTCTCAAATACAGAGGCCAGATAAAGCCTATAGGCAAGGTAGAATTGTAACTCCCCTCATTTGAGACAAATCGTCCAAGTGAGACATGGTTTCCCTCCCCTCCCAATTCCCCATGCCGCCCCATTCATACCTCATAGGCGCCAAATCACCTTCTCCTGGGGAAGCTCCCTTCTCGAGCCATGAAACCTCAGCCCCACCTCCATGGCGCCCCACCGCACCAATTTCCGACCGCCCTCCTGCCTAATGCCGAGCGTTGTCCAATTGCCGTCGTGCACTAGGCTGTGTGCCTCTTACTCCGTGCTGCTAGTGATGCCTCGGCGACGACCGGCGTGAACGTCACGGGAGCCGATTCACCCCGCCCGTTGTTCACGGCGCGGGTAACTCAACTTTGGATCCGTCGAGTCTGCGCTGCTTCAGCGTAGCCGTCGACCGTGGCGACATCGCTCTTTCCCTGCAGCGTGCGCCCACGCGCGCCCGGCCGCACTGACTTCCGCAAGCTGGACTGCCTGCTTCACCATGCCGCCCGGATAAATGGCACCCTCATCTGAAATCACTTTATTTAGGCGTCGGTTGTCTGAATTTTTATTACGGGCCAATCGATTCCCAGCGAGGCAGCACCCTCGGTGCGGAGCTCCTAGGCTGCCCGGTTGGCTGGTGTCTACGCATAAAGTGCGGGCCGCAAGTCCTCCATGGAACCAGCGCTTAGATGGCTATCTTTTAGACTTGCGTGGGTTGAATCACTGCCACCGCGGATATCTGGATGAGCCAGAGTCTTTGTGGATAGGCCGAAGCGGCGCAACCCGGCTTGGTCGCGGTGGGGGCGAGGCGGGGTTTTGGCCGGGGCCACGGATGGCGTGGAAGCGAGCTGCTCTGCCGTTGATGGTGCTGGCTCTTCGAGGGAAGATTCGAGCGATTGTCGGCAGGAGAGCACAAAGGCAGCCATCAAGCCATCCGGCGTAGATCGGACGATACCAAAAATAAAATAAAATCATGTGACCCCAATTTAGTCTTGATCAGCAGAGCGTGTGACCCTCTCCGTACCTTGCTGTTGATCTCTTAGTGTATGTCTTGGATCAAAAGAGATATGTCGTTCTTAACATTATGCGTTATCTGCATCTTGGACACACGTCTTCCGACTCACGCAGCTGCTCCAACAAGGAAGTGTCGATTATCAAAACCAGCCGGATCTCGGGTAGGAGGTCTCGGCGTGCGTTTAGAGCGGATGGTAACATGACAAGAGTGACGATGTTTTACCCAGGTTCGGGCCCTCTTGATGGAGGTAAAACCCTACTCCTGCTTGATTAATATTGATGATATGGGTAGTACAAGAGTAGATCTACCATGAGATCGGAGAGGCTAAACCCTAGAAGCTAGCCTATGGTATGATTGTTGTTAGTCCTCTGGGACTAAAACCCTCCAATTTATATAGACACGGAGAGAGCTAGGGTTACACGAGTGGTTTACAATGGGAGAGATCTACATATCCGTGTCGCCAAGCTTGCCTTCACGCCAAGGAAAGTCCCATCCGGACAGGGACGAAGTCTTCAATCTTGTATCTTCATAGTCCGAGTCCAGACCAAAGGCTATAGTTGACTATCCGGACACCCCTAATCCAGGACTCCCTCGGTAGCCCCGAACCAGGCTTCAATAGCGATGAGTCCGTGTAGCAGAATTTGTTTAGGCATTGCAAAGGCAGGTTCTTCTCCAAATTCGTGTACACTGTTGAATAGTGTCCGGCTTCTACGTGAATATTGTGCTCCTTGGCTTCCGCTATCTGCGGCCGTCTTCCACGTGTCAGAGCGAATCACGAAAAGCGAGGGTGTTTTACTTTTACCCCCATGTCTCGCCAAATAAGCTGCCTTATAAAAGAGCGAGGATTTAGATCCGAATCACACCATCTTCCTTGAGCATTCATGGAGCATCCAGGCGAGATCCATTCCATCATGTCCGATCGGCGCAGCTCCTCCTCTCGCCCTCCAGTCCTCAACCTGGAGGTTGGGAGATGTTCCAGTCCCACCTGCAGCTGAGCTAGACGCTCCAAACCAAGGAATTACTTCCCCAGCCTTCATGGTCTGGTTGAGCCGGACTTTCCACCTATAATGGTGGAAAGCAAGCGGAAGGCGTCCCAGTCCCTCAAAGGAAATCGCGTATGCCTTGTCCCTTATCTGATATAGAGGCTCGGATTTCCAATTCATCCGTTTCTCCAGGGCTCTCACAGGTTCTCTGACCTCATTGCACAACCTACGCCTGCCTCCATATTGCATCTTGGGCTTCGTAGCCTTTGCGAGAGCTGTTCTTGGGCGTCGAGGCTCATTTAGCGCTGTGGAAGAAGCTGTTTTGCCTTGTGCCCCGTTCTCAGGAGAAGGTCGATATATATCAAGTGGGCGGAGCGAACTATGGCGCATCGCCGGGACCGCATATCTATCTGGAACCCCAAGGAAGGCGTCCAGAAGACTGGCCTTGAGAATGGTTTATATAGAAGATGTCCCCTGCCGGGACCTGTTGAATCGGCCTCCCGAGGTTCAATAATGCTCCCTTGAAGAAGCACCTAGCTGGCGTCCACAGAGCCCTCGGAGGAAATGACAAGGGCGTCCTTTACGATGAGCGAGGATAAGGTTGTTAGCTCATTCGGACTGACCATGATCGGAGTCATGGCCACATGCATTATCTTGAAGTGCAGCAGCAGGTATGAAGCCACCCCATGTGGGATTTCAGCGGGAGGATGATGCCTGCTGCGGCGTGAGGGCGGGATCGGTTGCTGCTCTGACGAAGGCCTTGTCCGCATTGTACAAGGGAGAGAGGAGGAGTTCCTCCAGCGTCAATCCATAAAGTGGATTTTCTATGTACAATCCTCCAAGCTGGGTAGCGGACACTTCTTTTTGCCCATACGTTCCATATTCCCATAGTTAAGTACCTTATCTTGTGATTTCGACGCAGGAATTGCGCCGGGCCGTAAAGGATATAAACAGCCTTCCTCCACAACCCGAGGATCCGGAACGGTCCCTCGATCCGGCATCCCAAGAGGATCCGGACATATCCGTGGAGCTGATCGATGAGGTATTTTACCAACTAAGCATCGAAAATGCCTTGGTACATACATTACGGCCGATTACCAGAATACTTCCGCCTCACGAGTATGGCTGAGACCGAAGTCCCAATACTTTGAAAATCATCCATCCGTGCTTATTTTCGATCACCGTATACCAATGGTGTTTTGCGAGAGAGCCCAAGGCGGAAGGCCGAGCTGCGGTGGCTAGCCAACAAGGGCGGCAAGGCCCGGCAATGGTGAAAAGAAGTGCGGTCCGGATTGAAGCTTGCGCAAGCGGTAGTGATGCCATCTTATTCCCAGGTTTATTCGAAAGGCATACTAACGCCCATGCTCTTTTCAGGAAAAAGCTCGCGGACTATATCCGGAGAGGTTGCCAATCGAGCCTCCACCAGCCAGGCTCAAAGCCAGTCGAAGCGGGGCAAACACGAGGCGTCGTCGGACGCTCCTCCGACAGAGGATCTTGGACAGACATCGCCACCAATTCGAGTGGAAAGTGCCATGAATCACGGCGTCGCGAGACAGTTCTTCGTGACACATGTTTCTCCCAAGAGGCATTGGATGCCTTCAATTAGGGAGATCGCACCTCCGTGCCGCTCAAAATGGTCTAGCGAGCCACGGAAGGCGTTATGTGAAAGACATCTGGTGAAAAATTTGATAGTTATATATGCAGTAGCCCAGAGACTTGAGCAGTTAAAATAACTGATTTAGGATCATTTGTTATCAGGACCTTACAAAAGAGATACCCAACTGTCCGGGGAGCTGGAAGAGTGCAAAAGCCAACGAGAGCCGCTGCTAGCGCTGCAGGGAGGCCAAAGACCCCTACAGTAATATCGCTTGAAGATAAGTATGTTGTGAAGTCTTGGCGTGTGTACAAATCTGACAATATCATTGCAGATGGCGCGGAGATAGATCGGACAAGCAACAACTCTTGCGCTGGTTAAAGGCGGCGAGGTGTGCTTGCGGGTGATGGCAGGAGAAGAATAATCTCAAGATGCCAACACCCAGCTGGGCGAGGAACTAAAGGATGTTCATGCCGGTACAGCTGTGGACTCAGCGAAGGAGAATTGATGGCTTTGTGGCGGCTATTTTAGTAAGTGCTTGAGCGAACTTTAAAAAGAGTTGGCGAGGAAGTCGACTAACGAGTTATATGCGTAGAGTATGCTCACAGAATGCGCCTACTGAGGAAATGCCAGTTCTATGGGTGACCATCTTCCGAGCTCTTACAAGCTTGCAAGAGCGAGTTCGACAGGTGATGAAAGCGTCGCCCATGCCTTGTGTCCATCTGTCTCCCTGCCCAAAGGCCTTGGAGATCTGCGAGAGGAAGCAAGGAGGCGCGGTGGCGCTTCCGATTATGGAAGATATCGGCCTGCCGTCAAAGGCGCGAGGAGGCACAGGGCCATGGTGAGGCCGGTACCGCAAGGCTGTCCAAACCACATGGCGAGTGGGGACCTGTGGGGGCCCGATGGGAAGGAGATCCTATGAGCTTAGTATGCGGCCAAGTAGAATTGGCGCAAAAGTATTCCCAAGGAATGTAAACCTAGACAGCCTATTAGATGGTATTGAGGAGGAATACACCCAGTCAAATTGACTGTAATTTAAAGATGACATGTAAAAATGCCTTCTAGCAGATGTAGATCGTTTGTCATGGCGGACCTTTTAAGCTTCAACCTCGGGACCCTATAGTCAGAGTGTGTCGAATACCCTCACAGTTATGTAAGAACGGGGCATGCGTGGAGACCGAGGCGTAGGGGTCATTAGTGCTTGAGCAGGACAAGTGCCCAACTAGTTATGTTATATTACGTGGTTAGTAAGAAACATCTTCGGGGAGAATAGTTCCGTTAGGGGTTCCTTTCACTGGGAGGCATGTAAAAAAGTGCATGTCGGGCTGAAAGCGCAGAAAAAGCATCACGGGGCAGATAAATAAATAAGTGAAATCATCTTTAGTTCACCGACCGAATATTCCCTAAAACGCTAGCTTTTGGCTTCACCAGTCGCGATTTTGTCATAGGTGACGAGGCAATAACAATCAGCGAGAGGTGCTCCTTTACCACCTAGCCGAACAATCGAGGAGCGTGAGGGGTAAGCACGGGGAGCCGAGCAACCCAGCTTAGCCAAAACTTAAGTCATGTCGATGCATATAATGGAGAATAAAAGGTACATGCGAGCGTGACACATGTGTTAGGCATGAAGCCCATTATGAATAAGCTACATTAAAAGAAGGCCGGAAGTATAATGAGTAGCGGATAAGCGCGTCAAGTGTGTCTGAATAATGCATGAGCGAGCCTTTAAAAGCATGTAGAGAGAAAGAGGAGAAGGAGAAATATAAGACAACTAATGTGTAAAAATAAGCGAGAGGAAGGAGAGCGAACTCAGAATCCGGCGCTAGGCATAGAATCTTGGAGGCGGGCGGTGTCCCATTGGGTTCGGCTCGGTCGGTTATCCTATGCATCTATGAGATGGTAGGCTCCACGGTCAGGACTTGAGTCGATAATAAAGGGACCTTCCAATTTGAGCTTGAGTTTGTCCTTTTTCTTGTCCGTGCAGGCGTAGAACTAACTTCGCCAACATTTTAGGTTTTGGCCCGTGCTTCTACCTTTGATATCTTGAGCCTCTTTGTTGATAGAATCACGGAGCGGGCTTTTGCCACGTCATGCTCCTCCTCAAAGGCATCAAACTGTCACAGCGATCGAGCTTGGCTTATCTTTCTTCGTACATGCATGCTGAGTGGAGTCATGAATTATGTATGAGCGAGAACTGCCTTTCGCCGTATACCATAAAGAATGGTGTGAATCCGGTGGTGCGATTCGGCGTGGTCCATGACCCCAGTCACAGTCAGAGCTCCTCTACCCAGTCGTGTTAGATTCCTTGAGGACCACACTAATCTTGGTTTGATGCGCTCATGATTAGACCATTTGCTCGCTCGACTTGACCTTAGTTTGAGGTGATAGACTGAAGCATAGTCGAGAGCTTGATGGCCATGTTTTGCACGAGTTTAACCTCGTTAGCCGTGAAGTTAGTGCCGTTATCGGTGATGATCTTTGTGGGGGCGCTTCGTAATGGTGTCGACCCACGATATGAAGTCTATCACGGTCAGATTGAGCGTCTTAATGAGACAGCCTCTATCCATTTGGTGAATTTATCCACCATGACGAGTAGTATCTTTGCTTGTAGGTTCCTCCTTTAAGGGTCCAACCATGTCAAGCCCCAGACATGAAGGGCCAGGTGATGGGTATAGTTGGGAGGGCGGTGGGTGGCATGTGGCTTTGATTAGCAAGAGCTGGCAATCGGCGCATGTCGTTGGACTAAGTCTGAGCATCTGCGGAGCCGTCGACCGATAAAATCATGTCGGAAAGGCCTTGCTTACAAGGGCCCCGATTCTGTGATAATTGCCCACCGAGTCCGACATGAATTTCAACCCGAAGATTCCGCCCTTCCTCTTGAGATACACCTTTGAAGGACTCGGTGATGCTTTTTTATAAAGCTCTGCTGTCGTCAAAACCGGCGGAGGTCGGGAGTAGGGGGAACTCGAACTGTGCGTCTAGGTGGATGGTACCCAGGGAGACAGGGACACGATGTTTTACCCAGGTTCGGGCCCTCTCGATGGAGGTAATACCCTACTCACCTTGATTAATATTGATGATATGGGTAGTACAAAAGTGGGTCTACCACGAGATCGGAGAGATAAACCTAGAAGCTAGCCTATGGTATGATTGTTGTTCATCCTACGGACTAAAACCCTCCGGTTTATATAGACACCGGATAGGTTAGGGTTACCGAGTTGGTTACAATGGTAGGAGATCTACATATCCGTGTCGCTTGCCCTTGCCTTCCGCCAAGGAAAGTCCATCGGGACAGGGATGAAGTCTTCAATCTTGTATCTTCATAGTCCAGAGTCCGACCAGCGGTGATAGTTAGGCTATCCGGACACCCCCTATCTGGGACTCCTCGGTAGCCCCGAACCCGAGGCTTCAATGTGATGAGTCGGTAGCGTTGTTGTTCTTGGCATTGCGGTGGGTTCTTCTCCAAATTCCATATACTTGTCGAATAGTGTCAGACCGATAAATGCTCGCTCCTTGGCTTCGCGCCAATAATGGCCATCTTCACGTGTTTGAGCGAATCAGCTAGGATATTTTGCCACTTACCCCTAGCAGTGCCAATAAGGCTGCCTATAAGAGGCGAGGATCTAGATCTGAATCACACCATCCCCACTTCATGAGCTTTCATCGGGCGCTTCGACCAAAGCCCATTCCATCATGGGCAGTCATGCGGCTCCTCCTCTCGCTCCCAGCCCTCAGCACAGAGGTGGGAAGATGCTCGGTCCATATGGAGCTAGTTATACTCCAAACCAAAATTTCTTCCCCGGCCTTCATGGTTCGATTCGAGCCGGACTCGCAACCTACAGAGGCGGAAGGCAAGCGGAGAGTGTCCACGATCCCTCTAAGGAGGCGGGTATGCTTCATCTCTTATCTAGTAAGAGGACTTCGGTTTCCAATCCATCCGTTTCTGAGGGGCTCTTGAGTTCTACCGCCTCCGTTGCACCATCTTCGCTGCCTCCATTTTGCGCCAGCGGGCGTGTGGCCCTTCTTGTTTGTTCTTGAGTGTCGAGGCTCATTTGGCGCTGTGGAAGATTATTCTGCCTAGTACCCCGTTCTCATGAGGGTCAATATATCAAGTGGTGGAGCGAACTATGGCGCATCGTCCGGACGGATATCTCTCAAGAACCCGAAAGCGTCAGAAGGCCAGCCTTCAGAATGGTTTTACATGGAGGGCGTCCGCTCTGGGATCCTATTGGATCGGCCTTTCGGTTTAGCAATGCTCCTCGAAGAAGCGCCTAAGCTGGGCGCCCGGAGCCCCAGAGGAAAATGACGGGATGTCCTTTACTTGATAGAGGAATAAGGTTCTTGGCTCATGCGGATTGACCATGATTGGAGTCATGGCAATCTGCATTATAAAAGTGCAACCGCTCCAATAGCGGCCACCGTATGGGATTTCAGCGGGGAGGGCGATGCCACCCGCCCACGGCATAAGGGGCGGGATCGGTCACCGGACCGGTGAAGATCTTATGCGCCATGTATAAAGGGAGGAGGATTTTCTCGCGTCAACCCAGGCGGAGTTTTCTTTGAATAATCCTCGAAGTTGGGTAAGCAAACATCTTTGTGGCCTGTCAGATCCATGTTCCGTGGTAAAATATCTCATTTCTTGGTTTCTCGCGGGAAGCTGCGCCGGTTATGGAGAAGATACAGCAGCCGCCCAACCGAGGATCGGAGCGGTCCCTCGATCCGACTTCGAAGAGGATCCGGATATAAAGGTGGAGTTGATCGGCAGGGTGTTCAACCAACTTAGCATCGACAATGCTCAGGTTGCCATTATGGCGATTGCCCGGAATACTTCCAGCCTCACGGGTAGCTGAGACCAAGGTCCCAATACTCGATAACGGCCCATCCGTGCTAATTTCTTGATCACCGTATACCAATGGTGTTTGTGAGGGTACCTTTGAGGCAGGAAGCCAAGCCCGGCTGGCCAACAAGGGCAATACAGCCCAGAGCTAAAAATAAGTGCTGTCCGGATCGAAACTCCGCCGCCTTGAGTATGGTAGCGTCACCATATTCCCGAGTTGATTCACGGAAGGTGTACTAACGCTAGTGCTTTTTGAGAAAAAGCGCTTCGCCGGTGAGTCAGGAGAGGTTGCCATCGAGCCTCCGCCGGAGAGGCTCCAAAGCGGGTCGGAAGCGAGAGGCGGAGCCGCAACGTCGCGTAGGATGCTCCTCCGACAGAGGATGCTGACAAATTGTCCGCCACCAACTCGAAGGCGGAGGCGCCATGAATCCGAGCGGCGCCGGACAGTTCTTCGTGACACATGTTTCTCCCAAGAGGCCTTGAATGCCTTCAATTCGGAGATCGCGCTCTCCGTGCCGCTCAAGATGGTCTAGCGAGCCGCGGAGCAGTATGTAAGAGACATACTGGTATGAAATCGACGATTATATATGAGTAGCCCCGAGACTTAAAATAGTTAGAGTAACTGATTTAGGATCATTTTATTATCTGAGATCTTACAAAAAGAATACCCGACTATCCCGGAGCTTGAGAATGCAAAGGCCCTACTTGAGGCCGCATTAGCCGCTAGGGGAGCCACGAGACCCCTACGGTAATATATGCTTCCAAGATAAATAGTTTATGAAGTGCGGCGGGTGTGTAAATCGGCAAAAATATTGCAGATGGCGCGGACTAGATCCGGACAAGCAACAGCTCTGCATGAGCTAAAGGCGTGAGGCGTGCTTACGAAAGTGCGGCGGGAAAAATAACCTCCAAGATGCCAACACCGGACTGGGTGAGGAACTAAAAGATGTTGGCAGTTAGCCGACTCCGTTAAGGAGAATCAGCCCCGTCGTGGCATTTTCGATAAGTGCTTGGCGAACTTTGAAAGAAGTTGGCGAGGAAAGCGACTAACATTAACATGTATATAGGTTTGCTCGCATAGGTCCTGAAGAGGAGATGCCCAGTTCTTGGTGATCTTCTTCCCGAACAGCGTCGGTTTGTAAATGAGTTCGGCGGTGATGAAAGCGTCGGCCAGGCCTGTGGCCATCTATCTCACCCTGCCGAAAGCATTGGGGAGCTAGCGACGGCTTCAAGAGCACCTGCGGCGCTTCAGGCTATGGAAGATATATTTCTGCCGTCAAAAGTCAAGGAGGCCGGACCATAGTAAAGGCAGCGGTACGAAGGTGACCCAAACCACATGGCGAGAGTCGGACTGGCAGGGCACGATGGGAAGGAGATCCCTGTAAGCAGTTATGCTGACCAAGTAGAATTGGCAGTGATATTCCTGTAAGATTGTAAATTAGATAGCCTATTAGATGGCATTGAGGAGGAATACAATGAGTCGATTTGACTATGTAATTAAATATGACATGAAAATGTCTTCTAGCGGATTATAGATCGTTTGTCATAGCGTACCTTTTAAGCCGACCTCGGGACCCAATAGTCCGGAGTGTGTCCGAATACCTTTGGTTATATAAGAACCGGGGCATGCATGGAGACAAAGGCGTGGGGTCATTATTGCTGTATCGGACAAGTGCCCAACTAGTTATGTTATATTACATGGATAGTAAGAAACATCTTCCAGGAGAATAGTTCCGTTAAGGGTTCCTTTCATTTGGTGCATGCCCTAAAGTGCATGTCAAAACTGCTAGGAAAGCAGAAAATCATCTGGGGGCAGATGGGTAAATAGTTTAAAAATCATCTTTAAGTTCACCGACCGAATATTCCCTTAAAACGCTTCTTTTCGGCTACACGATCAAAGGTATACATCCGGCTGACCCGGCGGTAACAATCAGAGAGGTGCTCCCATTACCACCTAGCGAACAATCGGGGAGCGTGGAAAGGGTAAGCCACAGCAGGGCAACAGCCCAACAGCCAAAACTTAGTCATGTCGATGCATATAATGGTGAATAAAAGGTACATACGGAAGTTTGACACATGTGTTGGGCATGAAGCCCGTATAAATAAGCTTACATTAAAAAGCCCCGAGGTATAATGGTAGCGGACAGCGCGTCAAATGTGTCTTGAACAAAGCACAAGCGAGCCTCTAAAGGCTTCAAAGAAGAAGGTGGAGGAAGAGAAATAAAGACAACAAAAATAGAAAATGTGGATGGAGGAAGGAGGCGAACTTGGAGTCAGGCGTTGGCGTAGAATCTTCATAGGCGGGCTGCGTTCCATGGGTTACGCCTCGAGTAGGTTATCCGATGCGTTTACCGAGATGGTATGCTCGCGGTCGGGACCTGGTCGATGATGAAGGACCTTCCCATTTGGGCTTGAGTTTGTCTTTTTCTTGTCAAACGGTCGTAGAACTAGTTAAGCCAAGGTTGTAAGCTTTGGCCCGTGCTTCCCTGCTTTGATATCTTGAGCCTGTTGTTGATAAAATGCGGGCGAGGCTTTTGCCACGTCATGCTCCTCCTCAATCCGTCCAACCTGTCCGGCCGATCAAGCTCGGCTTCTCTTTCTCCATACATGCGCTGCCTGCGGGTGAGTCATGAATTATGTCATGAGGCAAGACTGCCTCGCGTATTTGTACACCATAAAAAATGGTGTGAATCTGTGAAATCTGATGCGGCGTGATCCGCAGCCCCAGTGCAGGTCGAGCTCCTCAACCCAGTCGTGTTAGATTCCTTGAGGACCGCACTGAATGCAGGGTTTAATGCCGCTCATGATTAGACCGTTTGCTCGTTCGACTTGACCGTTGGTTTGAGGTGATAGGCCGGGCGTATGTCAGGCTTGATGCCCATGTTTTTGCACCATAATTTGACCTCATCGGCCGTGAAGTTGGTGCCGTTATCGGTGATGATCTTTTGGGGACACCGTAGTGGTGCACTACCCCGATATGAAGTCTATCACGGTCCGGATTACGCCCGTTTTAACGAGGCTTGGCCTCTATCCATTTGGTGAATTTATCCACCATGACCAATAGGTATTTTTTCTTGTGGGTTCCTCCTTAAGGGGTCCAACCATGTCAAGCCCCAGACATGAGCGGCCGGTGATGGGTATAGTTTTGAGGGCGGTGGGTGGCATGTGGCTTTAGTTAGCAAAAATCTGGCAACCGACGCATCGTTGGACTAAATCCTGCGCATCTGCCGGACCGTCGGCCAATAAAATCCTGTCTGGAAGGCCTTGCCTACAAGGTCCCGGTGCTGCGGCGTAGTGCCCACCAGTCGGCATGAATTTCAGCCAGGAGGTTTCGCCCTTCCTCTTCGGAGATACACCTTTGAAGGACTCCGGTAGTGCTTTTCTTATAAACTCTCCTTCATGGACTTTATAGGCTTTAGATGCGCCGTACTATGCAGCGAGCCTCATTTTGGTCTTGGGGAGTTCCTGCCTAGTTAGGTAGGCTAAGAATGGTTCCATCCGCAGGCGATAACGCCATTATTTAAGTGGGCGGAGGTGTTATCTCGGTGGCGAGCCTCCGATTGTGTGTCGAAGTGTTTGGCATTAGGCGGTGCGGTTGGGTCGGATTATTGTGCGGACTCCCCTTCCCATAGGATGGAAAGCGAACAACCGTTCGAGAAGATGTTGGGCGGGGCGGCATCGCGTTTTGCACCGATGCGTGCCAATATGTCCGCCGCTTTGGTTGTTATCCGGGCTATGTGATGAAATTCGAGCCCTTGAACCGTCTTGACATTTTAGGACCGCATTGCGTATGCTGCCATTTTGGATCTTTGGCATCAAAGTCTCCGTTTATTTGAGATATCGCGAGTTGAATCCCGCGCACCTCTAGGCGTTTAATGCCCATGGAGCGACGCCATCCGGAGCCCGTGAGAAGGGCCTCATATTCGGCTGCGTTGTTGGAGTCTGTATACATTATCTGAAGGGCGTATTGGACTCTGTCCCGGTTAGGGCGTCAAAACGGCTTACGCCTTGAACCCAGGCCGACCAACATTTTGGAGCCGTCAAAGTGCATGATCAATTGGGTATGCGTCGTACTCTTTAGGGTGTTAAGGCTTGGTCCATTCGATACGAAGCGGCCAAAACCAGCGACTTGATAGCTCGTCGTGGCTTATAGGTTATGTCGAATGGAAGGAGCTCTATGGCCCATTTAGCAATCCGGCCCGTCGGCGTCGTGATTGTTTATAATATCGTTAAGTAGTGCTGGAGGCTACCGTTGTCGAACACTCTTGAAAGTAGTGTCACAGCTTCGGGATACCATGAACACGCGTATGCTATCTTTTGATAATGTGGGTACGGGACTTGCATGGAGTGAGGACAGTGGACACGTAATAAACCCGGTCTTTGAAGAGGAACGGTGTCCGTCCGTTTCTCGTTCGACAACGAGCATGCATGACAACTTGATGTGTTCTTGGCGATGTATAATAGCATTAGTTACGCCCATGTTGAAACGCTGGCCAGGACGGTTGTTGCCAATATGGCTTTTATTTCTCTTGAGTCGGCCGTTCGGCATCCGTCCACTCGAAGTGTTCGGTCTTGACGAGAGGCGGTAAAAGTGCGCCTTTTCTCCCAAGCGGAAATAAAGCGGCTTAGAGCGCTCGCATCGATCAATTTTGTATTTATTTGAGGTCTTTTGGAATATCCAATGTGACAAAGCTGGGATCTTGGCTGGGTTTGCTTCAATTCCTCTACGGACACAATGAAGCCCGGGAGCTTTTACGGCTGGAATGCGAAGGCAGCATTTTCGGATTGAGCTTGATGTCATATTTTTGAAGATTGTCGAATGTGAGCCTCAAATGCGTCTACTAGAGTTTAAAACATGCTTGGATTTGACGACCACGTCATCTACATATGCTTCCACTGTTTTCCGATCTGGTTAGCGGACATGCACGAATCATGCTGTTGACGATATATTCTTGGCGTTTTTGAGCCCAAAGGACATTGTGTTGAGCGAGAATGGGCCATATGGAGTGATGAATCTGTTGCAGCAGTGCAGCTCCGCCATCTTGATTTAGTGGTAGGCAGATGCTGCGTCGAGGAAGCACAATGAGTCGTGTCCTCTTTGTAGCGTCGATAATTTGATCAATTCGAGGAGGGAAGGGATCCATTAGGCAGCAAGCCTTATTAAGGTCTTTGAAATCAACACATAGGCGCGAGTTGTCCACCTTTGGTATCATCCACAGATTTGCTAGCTTGATCCGGGATGTTTTATATCTCGATGAATCCGGCTTCGGAAGTTTATGCTTTCTCCTCTCCCATGGCCTGTCTCTTGGAGTTCGAAAAAGCGCCGAAGAGCCTGTTTGGTAAGCGAATCCTTTTAGGATATTTAGGCTGTGCTTTCAAACCAGCGATGTGAGATTCTGGCATGTCGAAGGGTGCCGGAGCAAAAATGTCCTAGAGTTTCTCGTAGAAATTCTCGTGTGGCGTCTACATCAGGGTTTAATTATGCCCCAATGGAGCCGTCTTTGCAGAATCCGTTAGGTGGACTTGGATTTACTATTTCATCCATTTGGTTTAAAGAATTGGACTTGGATCTTTTATCAAGTATCACGCCGTCCCTGTTCAACGTGGAGGCGCATCGCGATGGGTTCCTCGGCCGCTAGGGCGGATAGTGCCTCGAGGCTAGTCACGGCTGTCTTGTTTAGGTGGAGTGCTATGTTGGATCACTAAGCAGTGATGATTTCGTTAAGTCGGGCATTTTAAGCTTCATGTACCCATAATGGGGTATAAGCGAAAAATTGTGAATGCCTCTGCCCTAATAAAGCGTGATATCCATGCTGAGCAGGGCCACTTGAAATGTGACCTCCTCGGACTGTAATTGTCCGTGAGCGAACACTCGTCGGTGTGATTTTTCTGTGCGCATGCTTCCGGTGAGGATTATTCCTCTAAAGGTTGTTGCTGCTTAATGCGGTTCAGTCTATTTCCATTTTTGGAGGGTTTCCTCATAGATGAGGTTTAGTCGCTGCCGCCATCCATGAGTACCTTAGTAAAGGGAAAATCCACTATTGGACCGAGGACCAATCGGTGGTGCTCGGGCTTTGAAATTTGGGTTAAATCCTTGGATTAAGGTAATAACCGTGTCCTCCATGGATGTTTGTTGCTACTTGGTAACTTGCAAGGTTGTTGAGTGTTCGTTCATGTTATTTGATCCGAAAGTCTAAATATTAACACCGTTCTGGTATTCTGGGCTGGGATTCAGCTAGAAGCTCTTGCCACTTTTTTTGTAGTATCCAACATGCTCAAAGGCTATGAGTTGGAGGCGCCCTCTCTATGAATTTTGGGGGTCCGTTTAAAACCCTCGATCGGTTCCGTACCCTTTGGGGTTTTGTTTTTGATATTTAACCGGTGCTTGGTGATTATGCACCCTTTTATTTGGACTAGGGATGTATTGGGGCGGATTATCCCAAAATTACTTTGGTTTTCCAAGCACTCTCCATCCCGTACTTTTTACTATGGTCACCAAGTCATCAAGCGTGTAATTTCCACGCGACTTTTGGCGTTTGGATTCCTTTTCCTCAATTATTGCAAAAAGTGAATTCGTCCTCCTCTCGGCGATCCTTTATCCTGTCCATAACCGGAGCCCGGGATAATGATGTCTTGTTTGTTGGCTCTTGCGAATGGGATAGATCGCTAATGTTTGGGTGGGGGGGTGGAACTAGATCCGGAACCCTATCAATTTAAGACTCGGGGGAGAAGTTCCGAACTTCGGGCTTGGATTTTGAATGCTATCCAATGAGTCAACCCGCCGACTTTAAGTTCGGGGCTTGATAGACATCCGTCCCTCTGCGGGAATCCGGCATGGAGGGATCGGAATCGGCATAGCTAGTCCTTAAGATAGAAGAAGAATCGCCGCATTGCTCCTCTATCCAACAACATGATGGGTAGCTTGGGGAAGGTTGATCTCTCGGATCGGTTTAGGCCCGATCTGGTCGTGGTTAATGGCGACTCCCGGCGTAGATCAAACTCGTTTGGAGGAACTGGTCGGATCTACTTGTTAAGTTCGGATTGAAGTGAAATTGGTTCGATGACTAAAGTCATCGTTGGTTGACTGGGCGGCGGTCATAAAAAAACCACCTGCCGGAGAGTCTAGCCGGTGGCCAAGGCTCCTTTGGCGATAGAATCATCTTTAAAAAGGCGGGATGAGGCATCCTTCCGATAGCGACAAGGAACTCTCATAAAAGCACCAATGTCGGTGTCAAAAGGGCGGATCTCGGGTAGGGGGTCCCGACGTGCGTCTGGCGGATAGTAACGGGAGACAAGGGAACGATGTTTTTCCAGTTGGCCCCTCGATGGAGGTAATACCCTACTCCGCGATTAATATTGATGATATGGGTAGTACAATGGTGGATCTACCACCCAGATCAGAGGCTAAACCTAAACTAGCCTATGGTATGATTGTTGTTATCTCGGACTAAAACCCTCCGGTTTATATAGACCGGATAGGTTAGGGTTACCCAATTGGTTACAAGGTAGGAGATCTACATTCGTTTGCCCGATTCCAAGTCCATCGATCTGCGGTAACACCTCATATCACTTTGCGGCCTCAGCGGTATTCCCAGGGTGTCGCCTTACCGGGCCGTTTCGCTTTGGCTCCGTATAGATAGTGTGCTAGCATCCATATGACAAGAACCGGGCCGACATGGCTATCGTGAACCAGGCGCTAACCATGGGGCGGCATCAGAATCACCAGCATTCGGTCATCAGCGTATAAATTCGGGCTGTGCGGGCTTGGGACTCGGTATCGGGGGCAGCTAAGAGGACTCGAATAACACCGTGACATTTCCCGAAGGACAGACATAAGGCAAGTGAAACACATCCGGCCAGTCAAGTGTCCAGCGGTAGTCTTTGGGCTAGGGGACTCCGGTGAACGGGCTTGGGGACTACTATGCTCGGAAGCACGAGACTACATTTCCCCATTGAGAGGCTGCCAAGGATAAACAACTAGTTTGTGGATCCCACATACCAAGCATTTCAAACATACACAATATCTCAATATGGTAATACAACATGGCATCACAACATAACTCTGACTCAAATATTTATTCATTAGGCTCGAGGCGAGATATTACAAACATGGGTCTCATGACCCCCTTTTACATACAAGTCAAAGCACAAGCGGAAGCTAAACATGTCGTGAGACAACTATAAATGAAAAAGGTGGAAGCGACTATCTACGAGATCTGCCGAGGGCACAAGATCGTGTGAGGTAACAAGCTAGCGTCAAGTCCCGTGGAACTACTAGCGAGACACGTCTCTCCAAAACATAAAATAACAAGCGTGGAAATTGTACTCACAAGACTTATCGGAACTAACTACATATGCATCATTATCAAAAGGGGTGGTGGAGTTTGGGCGCAAACCAGCTTTGACTCGGTGGCTATCTGAACTCGAAGTCTCTTTTGAGGTGGCGCTCGAGTCCACATATTCACCATATCAATACACCACTATGGACCCCCCGTCTCCCTACGAAACGCCATCCGCACTCACGCTTATCTTGCGCATTTAGAGTATCCACTTTCACTTGTCTATGAACGATATAGGCAACGAAGTCCTTTTCCGGACACGCTATTGAATAGATCATATTAAACCGCGGTGTACTTCTTCACCCGCTCTCACCACTTACCGGTTTACCGACATGTACCGGCAACCTTCAAGGAAGCCCGTGGGTGTCGGCCGGCCTACCTAAACCTCAAGTCCCTAGTCCGGGTTTATCGCCTATTGGGTTCCATCCATGAAGTCGGCGAGGTTTATACAGCCCGAGCGATGTGTGCGGGGTTCCGAGAACCAACGGGCTTTTTTAAACCCGGTGCTACCCATCATAGCCCCCCCTTTCACCATACGCCTCCAACACATATCCTACAAACACGAAACTAGTTGCAACTCACGGAGAGAACAAGGGTGGTTAAGAAGCCGAGAGGGTCTTGGATCCCAATGCGTGGTAAAGCTTTTGGATCACAAACAAGAACTCAGTTCGAGGGCCTGCAATGAGACAACCCACCATGCTCCCATGGCCTCTCACCTACCTTTACCAAATCGTGTTCACACCTTAGCTCACCAGGGGACATGTTCACCCATTCAATTCATTCCCGATGAATGGACCGACTCAACTCTAAGCGTGCGGCATGACAAACAAGCATGAATGAGTAGGCACAACATGGCTCAAACAACTCCTACTCATGCTAGTGGGTTTCATCTAATTCTTGTGGAATGAAGGTCATCGAGGATAAAGGGGTTCACTACCGAGCAAGTAACAAGAGTGTTGTTGTCCTAATGCATAAAAGGCGGGGGAGAGTGGGATTATCGGAATGAACAAGGGGTTTTGCTTGCAGCACTTGAAGATAATATAGTTCTTCCCTTGTCATCGAAAATCTCGGACGTGTCTAGAGAGGGACAATTACCGGCAAAAGAGAACACAATCAATGCAATGCACATTCACATGAATGACATGTCTGTTAAGGTACTGAATTCACCTAATGCAATATCTAGTCAAGTTAATTGAAGTGGAATTCAAACAAAAAATTCAACTCAAATGTTATTCATAAATTCCTAATCATGATTCATCCTATTCAGTGAGGTTAACTTTTCAAACATGCATGAAAATGCCATAAACAGATTCTTCATATTTTGATCATTTTCATATATAAATTATTTCATTAGTTCGGTTGATTTTATATGAATTTTAGAAGTTTTGCTAATTTTGGAATTTCCGATTAAATAAATCCAAAAAATCATTATTTCATTAATTCCTTCATCAGACAACGGAATCAAACGGCGTGTGGGGCCCGTCGTGACTCATGTTAAACAGGAAAAAACCCGAGGTTTGACTTGCTGAGGCCCGTCTTGGGGGGTGGTTTATGCGGGATTAGGTGCTAATGATGCCCGTGGGCCTCAGGGCATGGCGGCGCGACCCTCTCCGGGCGGAGGCTCCCGGGTTGCTGGCTTCGTCTCGGAGGACCATTTCGTGCATGGTTTGTGGCTACGGAGGCTAGCGGTGGGGCGCTTCCGTGGTGGTGGCAGATGGGTAGGGCGGCCCTAAGGCACGGCGGCACTATCGGCAGCGGGCTTCGGATGCCTGGACCACAGTGTTTTGGGGCCGGGAGGAGGTAGTAGGTGCTCTAGGTTCCGGGCCGCGGGGCGAAGGTGCTCGGATCCGGGTGGGGGGCTCAGGGGCGACCTATGGCGGGCGTGAGCTCCGGGCTCGGCGGGCCAGGTTAGAAGGAAAAATCGGCATCGGGGAGGGGGATGCGGGGCTCAGGTGATTGACGGGCCTTCGGCGAGGTGGGGGGGCCGGAGCCGGCAAGGCGGCGGCAGCCCGGGTCGAAGGGGCGGTGGGGCCCCTCGGCGCTCGGTGTCGTGAGCTCGGTGAGGAGGAAGACTTGAGCCTTGGGCTGGTCGGGGAAGCAAGGGGAGGCGGTGGCTGGGCGGCAGTGGCAAAGGAGGCTTTCGTGGTGAAAAGAAGCGGGGAGAAATGGGGTCGGGGAGGAGGGAAGGGGCGGGGGGTTCGGGAGGCGTGGCGTCTTGAGCGTCGGGAGGAGCCAGGCAGGGGGAGGAGGTAGAGGCTTGGGGCGTCGCCGCCTCCCTCTTGGCAAGGTTGAGCAGTGGGGAGTTGGTGGGCCTCGGCCATAGTCTTTGGGCGGATGGGGCCTAGGTGGGCTGCGGGTAAGTGGCGTCAGGTTTCTCTCCTCTCGCTTATTTCTATTTTCTTTTTTCTTTTTGTTTTAGTTTAGTAAAATACTAAACCATTTTATAAAATCTGAAGATAATTATGTGGCTGGAACTAAATTACCAAACCACATAAAATGTCCCAAATTATTGGACATATAAATTATATATAAAATATATTTCCAATGCAAATAGTTATTGAATTAATTCAAAGGCCCAAAATAAAATGTTTGATCACTCCAAAAATATTGGTTTGAATTTTATTCTTGCCAATATTTTTTAAAACTAAAGAACATTTCCTTGGAAACATTTGAAGCAATTTTAATGTTGATCATTTATTTTAAATGATTCCGAGGCTCTCAATTCCCAATTCAAATTTAAAGGAAATTTAGACATGATGCATGGATGCAAAAAATCAAGCTAGGGCTGATCGGGGTGTGACACGTTCGAAAGCTTCCTTTAAGGAAAGTCCATGGGAACGGGGCCGAAGTCTTCAATCTTGTATCTTCATAGTCCGGGGTCCGGCCAGCGGTGATGTTTTCGGACACCCCCTATCTGGACTCCTCTAGCCCCCGGACCCGGAACCAGCCAACATTTTGGAGCCGTGAGTGGATGATCCGTTGGAATATGTGCGTACTCTTTGGGAGTTCCCGTCCATTCGGGACAAATCGGCCAAACTGGACTTAATAGCTCCGTGGCTTATGGTTATTCGACGGGAGGATCTCAATGGCCCATTTGGCAATCCCATTACGTGGGTTGTTTATAATGTGTTAAGAGGTACTTGGAGCTCTTTTTCGAACACTCTTGAAAGTATTAGCGCTTGGGTCCAGAACACGTTCGCTATCTTTTGATAATCGGATCCGTGACTTGCATGGAGTGAGGCAGTGGACCGTAAAACTGGTTTTGAAGGAAACTTGTGTCCGTCCGTTTCTCGTTACACGAACCCCTTACAACGATGAGTTGCGTGATGTATAATAGCATTGGTTGCCTATATTGGGCCAGGATTTGTTGCCAATATGCTTTTATCTCTTCAATCCGGCCGGCATCAAATCCCCGAAGTGTTGTCGCGGAGGGCGATAAAGGGTGCCTTTTCTCCCCAAGCGGGAGATAAAAGCGGAAACGCCATGCATCATCAATTTTGTATTTGTTTGAGGTCCTTTGGGATATCAATTGTGGGAATCGGATCTTGGCTGGGTTTGCTTCAATTCCTCTACGGATACAATGAACCCCAAGAGCTTTCGGTGATCTGGGCATTTTTCAGGTTAAGCTTGATGTCATATGTTGGGATTATCGAATGTGAGCCTCAAATCGTCTACTAGAGTTTCGACATGCTTGGTTTTGGACCACTCATCTCGTATGCCTCCTTGTTTTGCCGTCTGGTTTGCGGACATTATCGAATCATCGTGATATATTTGGGCGGTGTTTTGAGCCGAAAAGCATTGTATTGAAGCGGAATGGGCCGTATGGGGGATAAATGCCGTTGCCGGTGGGCTCTGCCATCTTAATTTGATGGTAGGGGTATGCATCGAGGAAACCGAATCGTGTCCTGCGGTGGCGTCATAATTGATCGATCGGGGAGGAAGGATCCTTTGGGCAACCTTGTTGAGGTCCTTGAAATCGGCCATAGGCGGTTTGTCCTTCTTTGGTACCATCACGGTTTGCTAGCGGTGGATGTTTTATATCTGATGAATCGGCCTCCAATAGTTTGCTAGCTCCCTCCAGGCTTGTCTCTTAGGTTGGGAGCCCGAAACTGTTTGGGCTTGAATCCTTTTAGGATGTTTAGGGTGCTTTCGGCCCGGGGTGGGATTCTGGCATGTCGAAGGGTGCGAGCAAAATTCCCAATTTTGGTAGGAATTCTGGCGGCGTCTACATCGGGTTTAATTTGCCCGATGGAGCCGTTTTTTGATCCGTTGGGTGGACTTGGAATTTGACTATTTCATCCGCTGGTTTAAAGGAGGTGGATTGGATCTTTTATCGGTATCACCTGGTCCTTTCACCGTGGGCGGGTCAGTTTCGGCGCTAGGGCGGATAGTGCCTCAAGGGCTAGTCGCTGTCTTATTTTTGGTGCTATGTCGGTCACTAGCAGGTGATGATTCCTTGGGCGGGCATTTTGAGCTTCATGTACCGTAATGGGGTATAGCTTGAAAAATTTTGAATGCCTCTGCCTAATAGGCGTGGTATCCTTCTGAGCGGGCCACGGGGCGTGACCTCCTCGGACCTGTAATTATCGGCGTGCGAACACCCATCCGGTGTGATTTTTCACATGACA
>JAHIAM010005338.1:0-64178 GCA_021605205.1 Aegilops longissima
ATGTTTCAAAGATTCATGATCGAATGTATAACAAATTCTTTGGGCCATAAATAATGTTGCCATGTCTCTAAAGTCCGAACAAGAGCATATAATTCTTTGTCATAAGTAGAATAGTTCAGACTAGGCCCCTCAATTTTTAGGAAAAATACAACAGGTTTGCCATCTTGTAATAACACACCTCTAATCCAATTCCACTAGCATCACATTCAAGCTCAAAAGTCTTATTAAAATCAGGAAGTTGGAGTAAAGGGCATGTTCAACTTATCTTTCAATACCGTGAAGGCTTCTTCGTGCGGTACCCCAAACAAAAGGCAATCCTTCTTTGTAAGCTCATTGAGAGGTGCAGCAATGGTGCTAAAGTCTCTCACGGCCCTATAAAACCAGCGAGTCCAGAAAACTCCTCACTTGTGTGGCCGTTTTGGGCTGCCCAATAAACTTCAATCTTGGCTTTATCAACTTCAATTCCTTGGAGTAACAACATAGCCAAGAAAAGATACTCGGTCGGTGCAAAAGGTGCACTTCCCAAGGTTACCAAACAAGCGTGCATCACGTGGGGCATTAAAAACAACCGTAAATGTTCCAAATGTTCTTCCAAAGATTTGCTATAAATCAGTATATCATCAAGTAAACTAACAAATCGTCCAATGAAAGCACGTAAAACTTGTTCATTAATCTCATGAAAGTACTAGGTGCATTAGTTAACCCAAAAGGCATGACTAAACCATATAATCCAAACTTAGTTTTAAATGCTGTTTTCCATTCATCTCCCAATTTCATAAATTTGATGGTATCCACTCATAAATCAACTTTGGAGAATATTGTAAACCACTCAATTCATCAAGCATATCATCTAGCCTAGGAATAGGATGGCGATAACGAATAGTAATATTAATGCCTCTACAATCAACACACATCTTGACGTACCATCCTTTTTAGGCACTAGTATAATAGGAACACACAAGGACTAAGAGATTCCGTATATAACCTTTGTCGAGCAGCTGGACACGGAAGCTTCGGCGGAGGGCTGTTTCGCGATGTCAGGTAGTCCGTGTTGTTGTAGTAGAAGTGCGTTAGGTGCAGCCGGTGGTGGTGGTGGTAGGCAGCGAGCAATTCATTAAACTTGATATCGAGCTTCGTTTGACGCCTTTTCAATGCCATCTATCTTCTCCATGGCCTCTTCAAATCTATTTAGCACATCGTCCACACCTGCCCTCATCATTTGTTGAAACTTATCATATAGCGCTTTGTTTGTCATGTTCTCCCGATCAGTCTAAATAAACATGATCCTGCCATGGTTAGCTGACAATAGAAACACACAAGAATATGATTGACGGACTACTAGGAAGTGGTGGTGGTGGTGTGGTGGACGATCACAAATCCGTCAAGCAAATCTCAAATTCTTACCAGTTCTTACCCAGCAGCGGTGATCGGCAACCGATGTAGTCAAAACTCTCAAAGCTTGGATAGAAGCGATTACCGAGGGAGAGTCAAGCATACGATGTAGATGTATGTGAAGCTGGGAAGGCTTATAATATGGTAGCAAAAGGTTGACAATAATCAATTCGGAGATGCAAAGTTGAATAAGCGCTCAACGACAGTGCTTGTGCTGGTCCTAGGCTGGGCCGTGCTAGAGGCAGAGCCTAGAACACTAACAAAATCACGGTGCTGCGGAAACAACGGAAAAGCACACTCGGCAAAAAAAAAAATTCGCTTTTCTTTTTTCGCTGCTTTTTTTGCGAAAAATCACTATAATGGCGAGTGTCCCAAAACTCTTCCAGGTCAAAGCGAGAATGGGCACGAAATTTTTTGACCAATTTTTTTTATTTGCGGGGCCCAAAAGCTGAAAAGGTCAAAAAACTTTCTATACTTGTTGTCTCAATCGCGCAAAACACTTAAAATAGGATAGCGAAGAATTTTTCGACAAGTGCGTTTCGGAAAATTTTGGGCCTAAACGGAGGTGGTTTTGAATTTTTTTTCGAAACCTACTCGGCGAGGAAAGCCTAAATGGAAACTAGATGGATCTGAAAACAACCCTAATATGCAAGGAACTTCGGATTGGATATATCGTGGTGGTATATGGCAGCGGTGGTGGTAGCGGTGGTAGTATATGGATATGGATCGGTGGTGGTATCACGGACCACGGATTGGTGGTGGTCTATGGATCACGGATTGGTGGTGGTATATGGCAGCGGTGGTGGTAGCGGTGGTGGTCTATGGACACGGTTTTAGGTATGAAGAGCAGACTCGATCTAATCTACGAAAAGCGTAAAATCTCAGCGACAACACGAAAATCTGATACCACTTGATAGAGGCTAAGGTGTCCGTCTTTCGATGAGATGTGGTTTTACGCTTTGGAGGAAATCGACTTTGCGATCCGACTCTGAGCGTCTTGAAGACGTCGCGCCTTGTAATCGCTAAACCAACTCACGAGAGGTTATTGACCACCCGCGAACACGATCAATCGACCACGAGTCTGTTTTCCTGTGAGCAAGCGAAGAACAAGCAAGCTGAGATTGCAATCTGGATATTGCGAATATAAGATGAAAGCTTTATTGATCAAGGTGGGGTTACAGTGGCGCTTTTTATGGGTCGTTGAACACAAGCGAAGTGCTGCGAAGTTGCAGCTATGGCGAACTTTTAATCTAAACAAAACCCAAGGTCTAACGTTGCCCTAAGGGCTGTATATATGGAGGAAGAGGAATTTCGTGGCCCTTGGTGGAGGGTCGAAATCAACCCTAACTCTTGTTTCCCCACACATACGGACTCTAAAACAGCCTATACTTAAGTATTTCGAAATTACATGGGCTGGCCCACTAATAAGTGACGCAGCACCTAGAATAGTGTCGGGCGACATTTATGAAGTAGCATCTTGTATATTTCGTCCAAGGCTTCACCCATTATGGTGGCTTCAAAGTCCTGAAATCATCACTTGTAACTCCGTTCTTGTTCCCCTTGCATGGCATTATCTCCATGCTTGTTCTTGCTCAATGTCCATCCTTCTCCAAGCTAGGGCCTTCATTTGTAAGCAAAACAAATGTATCCAATTTAGGCAGCATCATATTCTCATGAACATTAGAATCATTACCAAGCGAAAGTACTGATAATTTAATTGGCGTCATGAGCTCTAGTAATTGGTCCAGTATATGTAGCATGAGGGGTTGTGGGTGTAACAATGGTATTGATGTCCTCATCAATGTCGAGGCATAGTCGTGGAAGTTTCTTGTGGCGCACTTCACTTGATCTTGGGAGGAACTTGATGTAGCTTGAGGTAGTAGATCCATCAAGCGCTCCCTCGAGGTACTCCTCGGGTTCTTGAGTCCCATAGAAAGGAATCTCGTGGTCGATGTAGAAGTCGTAGTGGCTAAGTGGAAGTCGCGGACTTGAGCTTGGGAAGCTTCTCTTGAGCGTAGTCTTGGGGTGCTTGTTGGCGAAGATGCCGAATATCGAAGCGAAGATGCCTTGAAGTAAACTTGGCGAAGATGCCAAGGAGATGGTGAAGTCGTTGGCGGTTGTTGATGTTGAGATCTTGACCTTCACGTTCTTGTTGATGATGGTGTCGATGCGATGTGATCTTGCAGGAGATTGTAGCACGGAAGCATGTGCTCTTGGCGTCTTCGAAGATGAGGAAGATCGCTTTAGGACTTGATGAGGGCTTTGATCTCCTCCATTTGAGCTTGCATCTTGGCGTTGGAGTTGTTGTTCGTGGCATCGAGCAGCGTCGTTGTTGTTGTAGACCGAAGGTGAAATGCCTTGCCTAGCCATCACAAGACTCGAGCAAATATGAGTGGGAGAAAGAAGAACTTATACCAATGTACCTTGACCGATGTTGAAAATGAATCAAGTTCACCCAAATGCGGACAATGAAATAGCACTATTGGTACCAATCCTTGTCGGTTCTCACACCTACACAAGCAAAGCTTATGGAGGCTCGGTGAGGATAGTGGCACAAAAATTTAATGCAAAATGTTAGCAAAGTCAATAATGTTGAAAGAGATTCACAAATTATAGCAAGAAACAAGTAGACCAATAGCAATATAGAGGCACACGGAGACACACACGGATAGATAAATGGGGCCGTGCAACCAAGAATGAGCTCAAAATGTGGAATCCACCAAAAGCGCTCGTGTTGCACAACTCAAGAAGCCGCTATACGATTGCACAATGGCGGATCGACACTTGTGCACAACCTATAAGATGCAAAATGGATAAACTTCTATCCCAAGTATGCTATGTATGTATGGTTCCCGGTGTTTCTCTCAAGATGATCCAAGATGATCGGATATGACAATCTTATATGCAATGTGTTATGATGCTATGGCACTTGCTTACAAGCTCTTTGCTCTCTTTCTTTTGCTTAAAAGCTTTCTTTTTTTTTTCTCTCTTCTATGGCCACTTTGCACAATGCACAAACCAAGATAGCAATTGTGTATATGTGTAACATCCCAAATTTTCAATTTGGAATGTTATATATTAAGTCATCATGCATATCATATTTTCTGCATTTTTGATCCTAAAAATTTCACGCAACTCAAGGATCCTCGGAGAGAGTTGGAATTTCATTATTTTCATATTTGGGATTTCTCAAATTTTGAAAATAGGATCATTTAGTTATTTATTTATCTTCAAAGTTTTTACGATACAAAAATATTAAGAGGGAATAATATGACTTTCCCAACATTTAGGAAAATGAAGATTTAATAAATAAACAAAATTTTGGTTTCTCGAAGTTTATTTGCTTTAGGGAAAAAATGAGTATTTTAAAATATGCATTTTGCCTCGTTTTAAAGTTCATTTTGTTGACTCATTTTTAGGAGTGGGAAAATTAATTTTATTTAATTTGGAGTTTGTTTGGTTTTATTTTTAATTCGTTTCGTTTTGTTTAAAAAAAAACGCGCCCTGCCCTTTGGGCCAAGGCCCACCCACGCATGCCTCCCTCCCTCCTCGCGCTCCTTGCAGGAGTCCCGCCGCCACTTGCCGAGTCCGGCTCGGCCACGCCAGCGCCCGCCGCCGTGCCCCTCCCAAAGGCACCCCCTCCTTTATATCTCCCCCTCTCTCCTCCCTCTTACGAGCCTTGCCGCCCTTGAAAGACATGCCCTTCTTGCATGCCCGCTGCTTCTTGTCATCGCCAGCCTTGCCCGTCATGAGCCAGCCGACCCTTGCGCCACCCGTGACCAGCAAGCCCAGCAGGAGCCGGAGCCATGGCGACTCATGGAGTAGCCACATGCTTTTCCCGGTCGGTTTTATTCCAAAAAAACCGATCCGGTTTTCTTCGTTGTTCGGTTTTTAAACCCTAGATTGGTTTTTTTCTGTTTTATTAATTAGTGAGCGTTCACCGACCCGTTCGTTTTAATGAACGTGTTCGTCGGTTAGTTTCTGTTACGACGTCCGTCGTTTTAACCGTTCGTCATTTTCTTTTAATCGGTTTAATCCGTTATTTTCGATTCGATTTCGATTCAATTTTCAAATCTGTTTATTTCTCTTTCGTTTATCGAATCGGGTGATTCAAGCGCTGGAGTTTCGTTTGAAAGCCGCGTTCCGACTAACCTACTTAAACAAAGTTTTGCTACTGTAAATTTTGACCTAGTTTCAAATTGCTAAAAGCAAGGTCGTTCTCTCTTGACTTTCGACTTTCGATGCTTTATTTGATTTGATTCTCTTAGCAACGGGGTTCTTAAGTTGAACTTTCTGGTTGGATCTTGTATTCGAGATTTCCTGTGCACTAGATGAGTACTTATTGTATGCTTGTTGTTTATGCTGCGTTAGATCACCGGTCGCCGCTTGTTACTTGAATCCCTAGGTCTCGCGGATCATCGACAAGGCAAGTAACATTGATCATACCTTTTCTACTACCCAGTTTTATGCATTAGCCCTATTCCTCAAACACTTGCATGTTTAGGATCAACTTAAATTGTGGGATGGGAAGTAGATTGAGGTAGTACCTATTACTGTTTACTTATGAAACCTTGGGAGTTACTTCTCGTTTGCTTATTATGCCATGCTATGCTAGTAGGCGTGGATTGGGTGAGTGAATATCCATGACAGATGTGAGATTGTTAATTAATGGTTTATCTAAGGTGGCAACCTAAACACACATCTGGGTGGATTGAGGCACTGGTTTCTATCGGGACTTACTGTATTTCTTGGACCGCCACCGGGCTCTAAGGGATCATAAGATTATTCAAACTAGAAACTTCCGTGTGCAGCCACAAGCCAATATGGGCTCTGGCATAGTTGAGTAAGTTGTGCGAACTCTTACGGGTAGGCTAGCTGAGGTAGGGGATGTAAGTTAGTACGGTCTACCCACATGTAAGGTGCTAGTGCTACGAAGGCGTGTCTCGGTCATCCGTTTCTCAAACACCATGTAGTCACGAGAAACAAGCGGAGAGCGATCGAGTCTTGTGGGGAAAAGTCATAAACCTCTGCAGAGTGTATAAACTAATCATGATTAGCCATGTCCCGGTTATGGGCGTCTTGAGTATCTAATACTTGAATATCATGTGAATCTCAACATGTTACTTCTAATAAATGTTATTGGGTTTTGATGAGTAGTTTTTAATTGGGATTGAGGATCTTGTCAACCATTCTCAATGTTTAACAACCACCATGATAGTTAAACAAAATTATTCCTTTGTTGTAGGGAAAAATTAGCTTTATGCAAAAATGTAACCGTGAGAGCTTTACCACCAGCCATATATGCATGTAGTATAGGCTTATTCCTTCATTACTCTCTATGTGTTACATTGCGGCATATTCCATGTCTTGACCCGTTTTGGACTGCAACTTTCATGTTGCGAGACTTTTCCGGAGCAACGAGTAAGGTGTTAGGTCGTGGTTCTATACTCGATGATGCCGATGGAGTTGATGGACTCACTTATCTTCCAAGCCTTCCGCTGTTATTATTAGATGGCCTTAAGCCATATTATTGTAATAAGTTCCCTTGTGGACAACGTTGTATTAAGTGTGTGATTGCTACTCTGCTATAAATCCTTGAAATCTTGTGTGGTGTCGGCATTCTTGATCGGGGATGACCGAGCACAGAGACTTGATCCATTGGTCCGGTCGCTCTGAGAGATGGTATCGAGGCACTGCATGATGAGACACGACCACTAAGTTAAAGCCATAGATCACTACTCTCTTCCCATTTTCTAACTCCTCATCTTTTCTACTCTTTAGGATGTGGACCTTGAAGATCAAATCGCCCAACCGGATGAAGGCACACCTTTTGGATTTCACTTGAAGGAAGTCACCAAGTACTGAACATTGGATTACCAAGCTTCACGGAACTTTCAGCGCCACTCTGCACTGAAGAGGGCTGGAAGATTCAAGCTCATGTTCGGGAAGGACATTCGCCCCAATCACCAAGCCTATAGATAGTGTTTTCGGTGCACCAACTTGGAGTCTGGAAAGAGCATGGCAGCTCATATCACCATGGGGCGCATTGGAGAAGTTTATCAAGAAGACCTCAAGGACACTATCTACCAGTTTGCGGACGTCGAGATGAACAATGGGAGATAGTCGGCACCAAGAAGGATAGATCCATTGCAGCTTTCATCCGGAGTTAAACCGGCACATTCGGCCGGGAGAACCGGATGTGCAATGATATCTTTGGAGTTGCGAGAATGCAAAGGAAGGATCATCGAACTTGAAGAAGAACTAAAGACTACGCAAGGACTACATGGGCGAGATCGTAGCTCTAGCAAGACACAATAACGATCTTAAGTGCGAAATTGGAGAACTCAAGAAGAAGTTGGCGCTCAAAAATGAAGACAAAATCGTCGGCTGTCCAAGCAACTACATCATCATCGGCGACACCGATTCGGATCCAAGTGAACCCGACTTTGAAGGCGAAGCTGGAGCGGACATCATGGAGTCTTCCACGGTTCAAATTAGTAGAAGTCCCCACATATTAGTAGTATTACCTCCATGTAAACATTATAGTACCGCACTTTTGCGATAGTTAGATCGTTGTAAGCCCTTTGTTTGAATGAAGTGATTTTGTGTGCATTTGCTCATGTGCATTTGGGTAGTGATTCCCCTTAGACCTCATTCTATTCTTAATTTATCGCCTCTTCTAAACCCATCGAGATGCCTCCAAGGCCGCGACCCGGGTTTGTTTTCCCTTGAGAGATCACCCAATTGATTCAGCAGAGAACACCTTGATTCAAACATTGGTGCAGAACGAGCAACACCACCAACAACAACAACAACAACAACAACAACAACCCACCACCACCACCCGCGGATCACTTGACTCGTTTCCTTAGGCTGAATCCGCGGTGTATTCCGATAACTGCTAGAGCCGATTATAGCGAGATGATTGGCTCCATAAGATAGGAAGGGAGTTGACCCGCTGCAGGATGCACGGATGGAGAAAGAGTGAAGTTTCTTTGCACACCAGCTTGAAGGACCAGAGCATGACATGGTGGGAGAATTTTCTGACCACTTACCCGTGAAGCGGGTGTCACATGGGATCGGTTTGACAAGCTTTTCGCCTTGCCCATGTTTCAGCAGGAGCCATGGCCATGAAGAAGCGTGAGTTTCAGCAACTTCGCCAAGGAGGAAGGATTGTTGGCGGTATGTGGATGATTTTAGTAAGTTAGCACGTTATGCCCCGGATGGCGTTGCTACGGATGCGGCTAAGCGGAGAAGTTTCGGAAGGACTGAGCGATGAGTTCAGCATGCCGTTGATGGTAGCAAGTTTCAACAACTACCGGGGTTGGTAGGCCGAGCCCTCATGATTGAAGGAAGCAGCGACAAATTGAGAACCATAGCGGAAGTATGGACGGGGAAAGTATAACTCGGAGCTCAGCGAAGCCTCGTTATACCCTAAATCAGGAATTCAGTTTAGCATACCCATGGAGGAGTAATTCGCATAACCATAATGGCACTAAGTGGGAGCAGGGAATGGAGGAAGCAATGGACGAGAATCGCACCAACCCGTCAACACCATCCAAGGTAGACCTGAGTCACATCACTTGCTTTAAGTGCTGCAAGACTGGGCATTATGCAAATGACTGTCCAGAAGGCCAAAATGGAAATGGCAATGGAAGCTCTGGAAAGAAGCCCAACCCTTTCAACAGGGGACGGTGAACCACATTGATGTGGAGGAGGTTGAAGATCAGCCCGATCACGATGTCGGTAAGTTTTTGGTTAAGTCATTTCTGCAGTTGTTCTTTTCGATCTTGGTGCATCGCATTCATACATATCAAAGGATTTGTGGATAAGTACAAATTACCGACCCAAGCCCTTAGGTCACCATGCTAGTAACCTCACGGGGCAGAATACATGGCTAGTAAATGGTGTGATCGACTACCATTAAGATTGGACACTATGTTTTCCCCTCGGACCTAATAGTTACGGAATCCCAAGGATTGGATGTGATATTAGGCATGGATTGGTTATCAAAGTATGGAGGAACATAGATTGCACCACAAAGTCAATTTTGCTCACCACACGGAAGGAAGAAGGATCAAGTATGTATCATGACACGAGCGAGGAGAAGCAAGTAAATTGCTTATCGGGAGTGGTGCGGGAAGAAGTACCGTGGTGAAGGATTATCTGATGTATTTAGGAAGAGTTGCGGGAATGCCACGGATAGAGACATTGAGTTTTTGATTGAGCTGTTGCGAGAACAGGCCCGATATCAAGCGACCAATGCAGGGATGCGCACAAGATTTGGCGGAAATCAAGAAGCAGATTAAGGAATTGTTGGATAAAGGTTTTATTCGCCCAAGTTCTTCACCTTGGGGATCACCCGTCTTGTTAGTGGAGAAGAAGGATGGATCGTTAAGAATGGTTGTTGATTATCGTGGATTGAATGAAGTAACGATCAAGAACAAGTACCCACTACCAATGATAAATGATTTGTTTGATCGTTTGCAAGGAGCTAAAGTGTTTTCAAGATCGATTCTGATCGAGGGTACCATCGATTGAAGATTCGGGAGCGGGATATACCCAAGACAGCGTTTACCACGAGATATGGACTGTATGAATATACCGTTATGTCATTTGGATGACTAACGCACCAGCCTATTTCATGAACACGATGAACAAAGTGTTTATGGAGTTTTTGGATAAGTTAAATCGTGGTGTTCATTGATGACATTTTGATTTTCTCGAAGGATGAAGAGGAACACAAGGAACATTGCGATTGGTTTTGGGCGAGGAACACCGTTATATGCCAAGTTCAGCAAATGTGAGTTTTGGCTAAAGGAAGTTGGATTTCTTGGACATGTTATATCGGAGAAGGAATAGCAGTTGACCCCACAAAGGTTGAGACCGTAACCAAATGGGAAGCACCAGCGACAGTTGGAGAGATTGAGTTTCCTTGGACTCGAGGATACTACGAAGATTCATTGAGAATTTCTCAAGGATTGCAAAGCCTATGACAGAATTGTTGAAGAAGGATAACAAATTCATATGGATGAGGACTGCGAGGCAAGTTTTCAGGAGCTGAAGAAAAGATTGGTTACCTCACCAGTTTTAATATTGCGGATCAAACCAAGGATTATGAGGTGTATTGCGGCGCTTCACGTAGAGGACTTGGAGCAGTGCTTATGCGAGGAAGGAAGAGTTGTTTCGTATGCTTCACGACAACTTAAGCCTCATGAGTTGAATTATGCCACATGATTTGGAGTTAGCAGCCGTAGTGCATGCGTTGAAGACATGGAACATTTTCTCATAGGAAATCATTGTGAAGTGTACACGGATCACAAGAGTTTGAAGTACATCTTCACGGAAGGAATTAAATCTCAGACGGAGGAGATGGTTAGAGCTTATCAAGGATTATGATATGAGATTGCATTATCACCCGGAAGGCTAACGTTGTAGAGAGAGCGCATTGAGCCGTAAGAGCCCGTCAATACCCTTATGATGGGAGGAATACCCAATGAGTTAGCAGGGACCTTGAGAGCTATGTTTGGAAATAGTTCGAGAGGCTATGTAGCACATTGGAGATTCAGTCTACAGCGATGGACAAAATCGAGAGAAGCCCAAAAGGCGGATAAGGAAGTTGCCTCTATAAAGGAGAAAATGAGCAAAGGAAAAGCTAAAGGATTTCGTGAGGATGAGCACGATACCCTATGGTTTGAAGACCGTGTTTATGTGCCCAATAACCCGGAGATCGGAAGTTGATTTTGCAAGAAGCTCATGATTCACCCTATTCGATTCACCGGAAATACCAAGATGTGTTTGGATTTGAAGAATACTTTACGGTGGACGGAATGAAGAAGGATATTGCGGAGTATGTAGCAGTTTGCGATGTATGTCGGAGAGTAAAGGCGAGAACATCGAAGCCGGAGGATTATTACAACCATTGCCGATACCGAATGGAAGTGGGATAAATTAGGCATGGATTTCATCACAGTTTGCCAAAGACTCGTTCAGGATATGACTCGATATGGGTTATAGTCGATCGCAGCGAAGGTAGCTCATTTCATTCGATCAAGACTACCTATAGCAGTGCTAAGTTGGCAAAGATATACATGACCAGAATTGTGTGTTTACGGAGTTCGAGGAGTATTGTATCGGATAGAGGAACCAATTTACCTCAAAGTTTTGGAATCGGTTACACGAAACATTGGGAACGGGTGGAATTGATACAGCTTTCCACCCACAGACCGATGGACAAAGCGAGAGAGTCAATCAGATTTTGGAGGATATCTTTGAGAGCTTGTGCACTAGATTATGGATCGATTGGGATGATAATTTGCCGTATGCAGAATTTTCTTATAACAACAGTTACCAAACCAGCTTGAAGATGGCACCTTTCGAGGCTCTGTATGGAAGGAGATGTAGAACACCGTTGTCATGGGATGAAACTGGAGATCGTCAGTTGTTTGGACCAGATTTGATTAAGAATGCGAGCAGAAGGTTAAGTTGATTGAGATAGGCTCAAGGTAGCCCAGTCCGGACAAAAGAGCTATCTGCAGTTCAAAGCGCCAGCGATTGAATATGAAGTTGGAGCAGTATATCTTAGAGTATCCCGCTTGAGGAGTTAAGCGTTTTGGAGTTAAAGGAAAATTAGCACCACGTTTTGTTGGACCGTATAAGATTTTGCAACGCATGGGGAAGTTGCTTATAAGCTGGAATTGCGGAAGGACTGTCGGGAGTTCATGATGTATTCCATGTTTCCAGTTGAAGAAATGTCATTCGAGATAGCAGAGATACCGTTAAGAGACACGGTGCCCTGGAGGCAATTCAGTTGAAGGATGACTTAACTTATGAGGAAAAACCGGTCAAGATTCTCGATTATGCCGGCCAGAGTTACTCATGACAAGGTTATCAAGTTTTGCAAGGTTGATGGAGCCACCACCTTTGAAGATGAAGCCACACAGGAAAGAGAGGAAGAGTTGCTCAAGGACCACCCTCACCTATTTTCTAGCCAACCCGAATCTCGGTGAGATTCATCTTAAGAGGTAGGTTTGTAACATCCCAAATTTTCAATTTGGAATGTTATATATTAAGTCATCATGCATATCATATTTTCTGCATTTTCCGATCCTAGAAAATTTCACAACTCAAGGACCCTCGGAGAAAGTTGGAATTTCATTATTTTCATATTTGGGATTTCTCAAATTTTGAAAATAGGATCATTTAGTTATTTATTTATCTTCAAAAGTTTTCGATACAAAAATATTAAGAGGGAATAATATGACTTTCCCAACATTTAGGAAAAATGAAGATTTAATAAATAAACAAAATTTTGGTTTCTCGAAGTTTATTTGCTTTAGGGAAAAAATGAGTATTTTAAAAATATGCATTTTGGCCCCGTTTTAAAGTTCATTTTGTTCGACTCATTTTTAGGAGTCGGGGAAAATTAATTTTATTTAATTTGGAGTTTGTTTGGTTTTATTTTTAATTCGTTTCGTTTTGTTTAAAAAAAAAACCGCGCCGCCCCTTTGGGCAAGGCCAGCCCATGCCGCCATGGCCCAACTCCCCTCCCCATGGCGCTCCCTTGCAGGAGTCCCATGCCATAGCCGTCGAGTCCGGCTCGGCCACGCCGCGCCGCCATGCCGTCCCCTCCCCAAGGCACCCCCCCCTTATATACTCCCCCTCTCTCTCCTCCTCACCCGGCCGCCGCCCCCCCAACCCGAGCCTTGCGCTTGGAAGGGCGCCACCGCCTTGCCCTTGTGGCCTTGCCATGTCGCTTGACCCAGCCGACCCGCCGCCACCCGCCGACCCTTGGGCCGCCGGAGCCGAACCCATGGGCGACTCATGGGAGGTAGCCACCGCCGCCTTTTCCCGGTCGGTTTATTCAAAAAAAAGCCGATCCGATTTTTCTTTCATTGTTGGTTTTTAAAACCCTAGATTGGTTTATTTTTCTGTTTTATTAATTAGTGAGCGTTCACCGACCCGTTCGTTTTAATGAAACGTGTTAATCGGTTAGTTTACGATAATGAACGTCCGTCATTTTTCTTTTAATCGGATTTAATCCGTTATTTTCGATTCGATTTCGATTCAATTTTCAAATCTGTTTATTTTCTCGCTCGTTTATCGGAATCGGTGATTCAAGCGCTGGAGTTTCGTTTGAAACGCCGTTCCGACTAACCTACCTAAACAAAGTTTTGCTACTGTAAATTTTGACCTAGTTTCAAATTGCTAAAACCGAGTCGTTCTCCTTGACTTTCGACTTTCGATGCTTTATTTGATTTGATTCTCTTTGCAACCGGGGTTCTTAAGTTGAACTTTACGGTTGGATCTTGTATTCGAGATTTCCTGTGCACTAGATGAGTACTTATTGTATGCTTGTTGTTTGTCTGCGTTAGATCACGGTCGCCGCTTGTTACTTGAATCCCTAGGTCTCGCGGATCATCGGCAAGGCAAGTAACATTGATCATACCTTTTCTACTACCCAGTTTTATGCATTAGCCTATTCCTCAAACACTTGCATGTTTAGGATCAACTTAAATTGTGGGATGGGAAGTAGATTGAGGTAGTACCTATTACTGTTTTACTTATGAAACCTTGGGAGTTACTTCTCGTTTGCTTATTATGCCATGCTATGCTAGTAGGCGTGGATTGGGTGAGTGAATATCCATGACGGATGTGAGATTGTTAATTAATGGTTTATCTAAGGTGGCAACCTAAACACACATCTGGGTGGATTGAGGCACTGGTTTCTATCGAGACTTGCTGTATTTCTTGGACCGCCACCCGGGCTCTAAGGGATCATAAGATTATTCAAACTAGAAACTTCCGTGTGCAGCCACAAGCCAATATGGGCTCTGGCATAGTTGAGTAAGTTGTGCGAACTCTTACGGGTAGGCTAGCTGAGGTAGGGGATGTAGGTTGGTAAGGTCTACCCACATGTAAGGTGCTAGTGTACGAAAGGCGTGTCTCGGTCATCCGTTTCTCAAACACCATGTAGTCACGAGAAACAAGCGGGAAGCGATCGAGTCTTGTGGGGAAAAGTCATAAACCTCTACAGAGTGTAGTAAACTAATCATGATTAGCCGTGTCCCGGTTATGGGCGTCTTGAGTATCTAATGGCTGAATATCATGTGAATCTCAACATGTTACTTCTAATAAATGTTATTGGGTTTTGATGAGTACTTTTTAATTGGGATTGAGGATCTGTCAACCATTCTCAATGTTTAACAACCACCATGATAGTTAAACAAAATTATTCCTTTGTTGTAGGGAAAAATTAGCTTTATGCAAAGCTGTAACCGTAGAGCTTTACCACCAGCCATATATGCATGTAGTATAGGCTTATTCCTTCATTACTCTCTATGTGTTACATTGCGGCATATTCCATGTCTTGACCCGTTTTGAGCTGCAACTTTCATGTTGCAGAGACTTTTGAACGACAGTAAGGTGTTAGGTGGTGGTTCTATACTCGGTGATGCCGATGGAGTTGATGGACTCACTTATCTTCAAGCCTTCCGCTGTTATTATTAGATGGCCTTAAGCCATATTATTGTAATAAGTTCCTTGTGGACAACATTGTATTAAGTGTGTGATTGCTACTCTGCTATAAATCCTTGAAATCTTGTGTGGTGTCGGCATTCTGATCGAGGATGACAACGAGCACGAGACTTGATCCATTGGTCCGGTCGCTACAATATGCGGGAACAAACTTGAGACACAATGGATGATATGATACCAATATGATATGGTATGGTATGTAATGGAAGGTATGATCACTAATGTGCACTAATAACGTTGCGGCAATACTCAAATGGCTAGTCTCGATAGGCAAATAGCATAAAAGTAAGGCTAGGGTTAACAATGCAATGGCAAAGGAATATACAATGGAGGATACCACGATACCAAGATGATATGGAGGTTACCGTCCGGCGATGATGAGTGGCGGTGTTCTTGATGTAGATACCAAGATGATGGAGACTCGTCCCTAAGTAGCCGAAACACCTTAGGAAACGGAAAAACCGCGAACTCAAAATCTCAAACATCAAATGTCAAAATGGTGGTAGCGGGAATGCGGTGGTGGTTTGCACTTGGCAATGCGGAAGTGGAATGATGGGCTATACATGTGTCGGAGTTGAAGTTGCCGTCTCTAAGTAGCCGAAACACCTTAGGAGACACAAGCCACAACTCGAACAAGCTCAAACAACTATTGGGTTAAGTTGGGTTGTCGGAAGTGTATGGTGGGCAAGGTTATGTGGAAGTGGTGGTGGTGGTTGATGAAGAAGCAATCGTCCCTAAGTAGCCGAAACAACTTAGGAGACTCGAATCGCTACTCAATCAACCACTAATGCTATGGGAACAAAATTGGTTAGGTTCTTGGTAAGTCGGTGGTGGCTATCTGGATGATATGGTGGGAGGCCTAGGCAAACTTGCCAAATTTTCAAAAATTTATGGAGTCAAATGGTGGTGGTAGTATTTTTATGGGACAGGGGATGTCAATAGCTTCAAAACGAGCTAAAAACGTCCAAATCGGACTCGGGTGAATTAGTTATGGACAAAGCGGTGAAGCGGAAAAACTGAAATCACGGGGCCGGATGTCGGGGTGGAGCCAGATTTCGAGGTGTATGTCGAGAACCGAGCAGATTTGGCGCTCGGGGCGGATGTCGGCTTGGGGCCGGATGTCGGCGGATGGCGGATCTCGGCACTGAGGCGGAGGTCGGCCCGGCAATCCCGATCTCGTTTGGCGGAAATTTTCGAATTGAGGCGGAAATTGATGATTTCAAGGTCAAAATTGGAGAGATTTCGTGGATGGAAAGTGGGAAACTTGGGAAATGCTAGATCCACTCGAAACCAAGCAAATCCATGGATCAAAATCAACAAAACATCATCAAAACTAACAAATCACAAAAAAAATTTGGGGCTATTTTTGGTGGGGATTTTCGGATTTAGGACGAAATCGACAAAATCAAGCTAGAAAAAGAGGGGTAGGGGCTCCAAAAATGTGATCAACCTAAGCTCTAATCCATAGATGATGTAGGGTGGAACCCTATAGCGTCGATCTTTCACGTTTGGAGTGGATCCTCACGGGAGACCACGAAGAGCGGCGGAAGAACGAGGAAATCACGGGGAGGGGCGAGGAAAACACTCCTCGGGTTCTTGAGTCCCATAGAAAGGAATCTCGTAGTCGATGTCGAGGTCGTAGTAGCTCGTGGAAGTCGCGGACTTGAGCTTGGGAGCTTCTCTTGGCGTAGCCTTGAGGTTCTTGTTGGCGAAGATGTCGTATGTCCGTGGCGAAGATGCCTTGAAGTCACTTGGCGAAGATGCCAAGGGAGATGGTGAAGTCATTGGCGGTTGTTGATGTAAAGGCGTGACCTTCCGTTCTTGTTAGTGATGGTGTCGATGCCGATGTGATCTTGCGGAGATGGTATGCGGAAGCATGTGCTCTTGGCGTGTCTTCGAAGATGAGGAAGATCGCTTGTAGGACTTGATGAGGGCTTTGATCTCCTCCATTTGAGCTTGCATCTTGGCGTTGGAGTTGTTGTTCGTGGCATCGAACTTCGTCGTTGTTGTTGTAGACCCGAAGGTGAAATGCCTTGCCTATCCATCACAAGACTCGAGCAAATATGAGTGGGAGAAAGAAGAACTTATACCAATGTACCTTGACCGATGTTGAAAATGAATCATGTTCACTCAAATGCGGACAATAAAATAGCACTATTGGTACCAATCCTTGTCGGTTCTCACACCTACACAAGTAAAGCTTATGGAGGAGCTTCGGTGAGGATAGTGGCACAAAAATTTAATGCAAAGTGTTAGCAAGAGTCAATAATGTTGAAGAGATTCACAAATTACAGCAAGTGAAACAAATGGACCAATAGCAAAGAATGGCTGCGGAAACACACACGGATAGATAAATGGGGCCGTGCAACCAAGGAATGAGCTCAAAATGTGGAATCCACCAAAAGCTTCGTGTTGCACAACTCAAGAGAGGCTAGCTATACGATTGCTCAATAGGCGGATCGACACTTGTGCACAACCTATAAGATGCAAAATGGATAAACTTTCTATCCCAAGTATGCTATGTATGTATGGTTCCGGTGTTTCTCTCAGCGATCCAAGATGATCAAGTATGATACCATATGATATATTTGGATGCTATGGCTATTGCTTACAAGCTCTTTGCTATTTCTCTTTTGCTTAAAAGCTTCTTGATAGAGCAAAGGTGTCCCGTCTTTCGATGAGATGTGGTTTTAAGCTTTGGAGGAAGTCGACTTTGACGATCCGACTACTGACGTCTTGAGGGCGTCGCGCCTAGCAATGTCGCTAAACCAACTACGAGAGGTTATTGACCCGCAGAACACGATCAACGACCACAGTGATGAGGACATCAATACCATTGTTACACCCACAGCCCCTGCTGCTATACATCTTGGACCAATTACTAGAGCTTGCATGCGCCAATTGAATTATCGGTACTTTCGTTTCTTAGTACGATTCCAATGTTCATGAGAATATGATGCTGCCTAAATTGGATACATTTGTTTTGCTTACAAATGAAGGGCCTACCATGGACAAGAAAGATGAACCTTGGAGCAAGTTCAAGCATGGAGATGTTGGCATGCATAAGGAGAACAAACGGAGTTACAAGTGATGATTCGAGGACTTTGAAGCCACCTAATGAGTGCATAAGGCCTTGGACGAAATATACAAGATGCCACTTCATAATATTAGTCCATAGGCTATTCTAGGTCTTGCGTCACCTTATTATTAGGCAGGCCCATGTAATTTCGAAATACTTAAGTATAGGCTGTTTTTAGAGTCCGTATGTGTGGGGAAACAAGAGTTAGGGTTGATTTGGACCCCTCCACCAAGGGCCACGAAATTCCCCCCCTCTTTCTCCATACATACAGCCCTTAGGGCACCGTTTAGACACAGGGTTTTGTTTAGATTAAAGTTAGCCATAGCTGCAACTTGGCGTGCCGTTTGTGTTCAACGACCGGACAAAGGCGTCACAGAACCCCACCTTGATCAATAAAGCTTTCATCTTATATTCGCAATATCCAGATTGCAATCTCGGTTTCTTGCTTGTTCTTCGTTTGCTCGCGAAGCAGACCCTCGTAGTCGGAGTTGATGCGTGCTCGGCGTGGTCAATAACCTCTCGGAGTTGGTTTAGCGATTGCTAGTAGCGGCGTCCTCGCGTTAAGTAGTCGGATCGTCAAAATCGACTTCCTCCAGCGAAAACCAACATCTCATCGAAGGCAGGACACCTTTGCCTCTATCAGCGAGTGCATTTCTGCGAGCAAGCGAAGAACAAGCAAGATTGCAATATGGATATTGAATATAAGATGAAGCTATTGATGAAGGTGTACATTACAATGAACTTACAAGAATTCAACAATGCAACTTTAGTCTAAGCGGTGCCCTAAAACTGCATATATGGAGGAAGAGGAATTTCGTGGCCCTTGGTGGAGGTCGAAATCAACCCTAACTCTTGTTTCCCCACACACGGACTCTAAAAACAGCATATATAAGTATTTCGAAGCCCATACATGGGCTGGTGCACCTAGAATAGCCTATGGACGAATATTATGAAGTGGCATCTTGTATATTTCGTCAATGTCCATCCTTCTCCAAGCTAGGGCCTTCATTTGTAAGCAAAACAAATGTATCAATTTAGCAACATCATATTCTCATGAACATTAGAATCGTACCAAGAAGCGAAAGCAGTACGATAATTTAATTAGCGTCTTGTGACTCTATAATGGTCGATATATGTAGCATTAGGGGCTGTGGGTGTAACAATGGTATTGATGTCCTCATCATCCTCCTTTTTGAAATGAAGTGAGTCCTCGGCGGGCTCATATTCCTCACCCAAATAAGGCTTCAAATCTGCAATGTTAAAAGTGGGACTAACCCCAAAATCTGCGAGGCAGCTCCGGTTTATATGCATTATCATTTATTTTCTCTAACACCTTAAATGGACCATCAACACGTGGCATTAGCTTTGATTTGCGCAAATTAGAAACCTATCCTTACATAAATGTAACCAAACAAGATCTCCGGTGCAAAGACAACATGTTTTCTACCCTTATCTCCGACAAGTTTATATTTAGCATTCATCGCTCAATGTTTTCCTTAGTTATCTCATGCATTTTAAAATCAATTCAGCACGTTCTTTAGCATCAAAATTAACCTTCTCCGAAGATGGAAGAGGCAACAAATCAATAGGTGCACGAGGTAGGAAGCCATACACAATTTCAAAGGGCACATCTTAGTAGTAGAATGCAATGAGCGATTATAAGCAAATTCAATATGAGGCAAGCATTCTTCCCACATTTTCTTATTATTCTTCAAAACAGCCCTAAGCATAGTAGACAATGTTCTATTGACTACTTGGTTTATCCATCGGTTTGGGGTGACAAGTAGTACTAAAAGCAGTTTAGTCCCCAACTTAGCCCATAAACATCTCCAAAAGTGGCTAAGAAATTTAGTATCACGATCTGAAACAATAGTATTTGGCACACCATGCAAGCGAATAATTTCACGAAAGAACAAATCAGCAACATTAACGACATCATCGCTTTTATGACATGGTATAAAGTGTGCCATTTTCGAGAATCTATCCACGACAACAAATATGCTATCCCTCCCCTTCTTTGTTCGAGGTAAACCTAAAACAAAGTCCATAGATATATCCTCCCAAGGAACACTAGGCACAGGCAAAGGCATATATAAACCATGAGGATTGAGTAGTGACTTAGCTTTTTGACATGTAGTGCAGCGAGCAACAAAACACTTAACATCCGTCTCATCTTTGGCCAAAAGAAATGTGTAGCAAGTATATACTCCGTCTTCTTGGCGTAAAGTGTCCCATTAATCCTCCTCCATCGCCTCCTGCAACAACAAAAAACGAACAGAGCTAGCGAGGAATGCATAGCTTGTTAGCACGGAACACAAAACCATCATTAATAACGAACTTGTTCCATGTTCTTCCTTCTTTACAATTCTGCATTACATCTTTAAAATCAGCATCATGCACATATTGATCTTTGATGGTCTCCAAACCAAATATTTTGAAGTCAAGTTGTGAAAGCATAGTATAGCGACGAGACAAAGCATCAGCAATAACATTTTCTTTACCCTTCTTGTGTTTAATGACATAAGGGAAAGTCTCAATGAATTCAACCCATTTAACATGTCTACGTTTCAGTTTAGCTTGACTTTTAATATGTTCCAAAGATTCATGATCAGAATGTATAACAAATTCTTTGGGCCATAAATAATGTTGCCATGTCTCTAAAGTCCGAACAAGAGCATATAATTCTTTGTCATAAGTAGAATAGTTCAGACTAGGCCCTCAATTTTTGAGAAAAGTATGCAACAGGTTTGCCATCTTGTAATAACACACCTCTAATCCAATTCCACTAGCATCACATTCAAGCTCAAAAGTCTTATTAAAGTCGGGAAGTTGGAGTAAAGGAGCATGTGTCAACTTATCTTTCAATACCGTGAAGGCTTCTTCACATGCGGTACCCCAAACAAAAGGCACATCCTTCTTTGTAAGCTCATTGAGAGGTGCAGCAATGGTGCTAAAGTCTCTCACAAAGCGCCTATAGAAACCAGCGAGTCAAGAAAACTCCTCACTTGTGTGATCGTTTTGGGCTGCGGCCAACTCTCAATAGCTTCAATCTTGGCTTTATCAACTTCAATTCCCTGTGGAGTAACAACATAGCCAAGAAAAGATACTCAATTCGATTGCAAAAGGTGCACTTCCCAAGGTTACCAAACAAGCGTGCATCACGTAGAGCATTAAAAACAACACGTAAATGTTCCAAATGTTCTTCCAAAGATTTGCTATAAATCAGTATATCATCAAAGTAAACTACTACAAATCGTCAATGAAAGCACGTAAAACTTCGTTCATTAATCTCATGAAAGTACTAGGTGCATTAGTTAACCCAAAAGGCATGACTAACCACTCATATAATCCAAACTTAGTTTTAAATGCTGTTTTCCATTCATCTCCCAATTTCATACGAATTTGATGGTATCCACTCATAAATCAACTTTGGAGAATATTGTAGAGCCACTCAATTCATCAAGCATATCATCTAGCCTAGGAATAGGATGGCGATAACGAATAGTAATATTATTAATGCCTCTACAATCAACACACATACATGACGTACCATCCTTTTTAGGCACTAGTATAATAGGAACAGCACAAGGACTAAGAGATTAGCGTATATAACCTTTGTCGAGCAGCTCCTGTACTTGGCGCATAATCTCCTTCGTCTCCTCTGGATTGAGTGCGGTATGGTGCGCGGTTGGGTAGCGATGCAGGAATTAAGTCAATTTGATGCTCAATCCCTCGAGCAGGTGGTAATCCGGTGGCACGTCTTGTGGGAAGGCGTCGTGAACTCTGCAAAATGTTAGTGACAGCGGGGGCAAAGAGGAAACACGTCCTCGAATGAAAATAATGCCTCTTTGCACACAAAAGCATAGCAAACAGATTTGCTAGAATCTAGCTCATCAATATCAGATTTGGTGGCAAATAAACATGCACTTTTCAGTTTAATTTCAGAAGCAACATTAGATGGTTTATTATTAGGCTTCATTTGTTGCTCAAATTCTTTTGCCACAATCTGATTTTCACTCTTATTTTTCTCTGTTTTGCTTTATTAGCTCTATTAATATCATCTTTCAAAATGGAATCGGGAGTCATAGGAAGCAAAGTAATATTTTTATCCTTGTGAACAAGAGTATCTGATTGTTTCTACCATGGTGTACAGAATTTTATCAAATTGCCATGGTCTACCAAGTAATAAGGAACATGCTTGCATAGGTACCACATCACAATCAACATAATCAGCATATGTAGAGATACTAAAATACACACGAGCGATGCGTGTTACCTTAACCTTGCATTGTTGTTGAACCATTGGATGTAGTAAGGATGTGGATGTGGTCTTGTGGTGAGAAAGCTTCTCCACCATATCCATGCTAGCCAAGTTGTTGCAGCTCCCTCCATCTATGATGGCCTTGAATAGAACGTTCCTTCACAACTCCTTTGTATGGAACAAGTTATGCCTCTGATTTTGCTCAACTTGTGTAACCTGCACACTCAAAACACGTTGAGCAACTAAACATTCATACTGTCGGCATCTTGACAGCCATGTATTGCGTCTCATGATCGAGAATCATCTCCACCGTGTTCTTCATGTGTAATAAGAGCCAAAGTCTCTTCATCATAGTCACTAAGCGGACTCATACCCACCATCCTCGTAGCAATCATCACTGCGCTGAGATTGACATTCTCTGTAAAATGTCCTCTTCCCTTACAACGACGACAAATAATATCACTTGTGTGCCTGTTGGCGCCATGGAAGAAGAAGAGCTACTGTGTAAGCCCATGGTGTGCTCTTGGCGAGATAGTGGTGGTTGTGCGGCTTTCTTGTATCACGGTTGGAGGTGGCAGTAAGCGGAGTGTCGGTGTAGTAGAGCGTGTGGAAGTAGATGATGCCGTGGTGTCCATGATGAAGGTCGACTGCGAGAAAAGTTAGTTCGGCATAGCAGCACTGTCGATCCTGCACTTCACGTTCGACTTTACAAGCAAGATGGAATAATCGGTGATATTATTATAATCCTTGTAGTCTAGAATGGTCGAATCTCTCTATTTAATCCACCCGAAAGCGTGCAAGCATAGCTTCATTCTCCTCAACAATACCACATCTAATCAAGCCAGTTTGTAATTCTGATAATATTCTTCTACGAATTTTTCCTTGTCTTAAGCGCTGCAATTTTTGAAGTAATTCACGCGATAATATGGTGGAACCAGCGATGCGCATAGCAGTTTCAAAGCAACCCAAGTAGCTGGAGCAGGATATAATCTACAATGTTGGACCACCAAACACATGCAAAGCTAGTGAAAGCACAAGCAGCAGCGGGAACACGTCTCTCCTCGGGATATTGTAAACATGTAAATCGTTGTTGGTTTCTAACTCCCAAGTAAGATATATATCAGGAACATATCTACCCTCAAATGGTGGAATATTCAATTTCAGTTTAGGGAGATGGTCGTGATCTCGTACTGAAGGGGGCGAACATTGCCATTATTTGCATGTGGGCGACACGGTGGTTGTGGTCTTTGGTGGTCTTTGGTGGTTGCCGTGGTTCGATGTTGATCAACCTCATCCTCGTAATCTCTCACACAATCATCCTCCCCACCCTTGGCAGCGGGAGCCACGAAGTATCAACAGCACCAACAGCTTGGCGGTGAAGAGGGACACAGGAAGCTCGGCGGAGGGCTGTTTAGCGATGTGGAGGTAGTCCGTGTTGTTGTAGTAGAGGTGCGTTAGGTGCAGCCGGTGGTGGTGGTGGTAGGCCAGCGAGCAATTCATTAAACTTGTTATTGAGCTTTGTTTGACGCCTTCTCAATGCCATCTATCTTCTCCATGGCCTCTTCAAATCTATTTAGCACATCGTCCACCTGCCACTCATCATTTGTTGAAACTTATCATGTAGCGCTTTGTTTGTCATGTTCTCCCGGTCGGTCTCGTCGACATGTGATCCTGCCATGGTTAGCGACAATAGAAACACACAAGAATATGATTGACGGACTACTAGGAAGTGGTGGTGGTGGTGTGGTGGGCGATCACAAATCCGTCAGGCAAATCTCAAATTCTTACGGTTCTTACCCGGTGACGGCGGTGATCGGCAACCGATGTAGTCAAAACTCTCAAAGCTTGGATAGGCGATTACGGGGAGAGTCAAGCATACGATGTAGATGTATGTGGAGTGGGAAGGCTTATAATATGGTAGCAAAAAAGGTTAGCAATAATCAATTCGAGAGATGCAAAGTTGAATAAGCGCTCAACGACAGTCTTGTCTTTGGTCTAGGCTGGACCGTGCTAGAGGCGAGCCTAGAACACTAACAAAATCACGGCGCTGCGGAAACAACGGAAAAGCACACTCTGGAAAAAAAATTCGCTTTTTTTTTTTGCTTTTTTTTTGCTTTTTTTTTTGCTTTTCTTTTTTTTTTTTGCGAAAAATCACTATAATGGCGAGTGTCTCAAAACTCTTCCGAGGTCAATGAGCGGGATGGGCACGAAATTTTTGACCAAATTTTTTTTTTATTTGCCGGACCCAAAAGCTGAAGCAGGTCAAAAAACTTTCTATAGCGACTATCTCAATACGCTTAGAAACACTTAAAAATAGGATAGCAGAAAATTTTTTCGACAAGTGCGTTTCGGAAAATTTTGGGCCCTAAACGGAGGTGGTTTCAGACTCTTTTTTTCGAAACCTACTCGGCAAGGAAAACACAAATCGGAAACTAGATGGATCTCGAAAACAAACCTAATATGCAAGGAACTTCGGATTGGTGGTGGATATATGGTGGTGGTATATGGCAGCGGTGGTGGTAGCGTTGGTAGTATATGGATATGGATCGGTGGTGGTATATGGACGCGGATTGGTGGTGGTATATGGATACGGTTGGGGCGGTGATGGTATGTGGCGAGGCGATGATGATGGTGCGGCGGCGTGACAACTTATGCGAACTCGAAACTCTAAAAGACTAGGCGCTAAGACCAGCAACTAGACACGACGATGCAACATAAATTCAACAAAGCAAAACCCTAAAAAGATGATGCAAAGGCTCAGATTGGTTCGGATATGATGAACTAACCCTAATTTTTTTGTGGCTTTTTAGTGGACTATAGGTATGAAGAACAGACTCGATCTAAACTACGGAAAAGCTGTAAAATCTCACCGAGCAACTTGGAAATCTGATACCACTTGATAGAGGCAAAGGTGTCCGTCTTTCGATGAGATGTGGTTTTCGCTTTGGAGGAAATCGACTTTGGCGATCCGACTACGAACATCACGAGGGCGTCGCGCCTTAGCAATCGCTAAACCAACTCACGAGAGGTTATTGACCACGCGAACACGATCAACTGACCACGAGTGCATTTCCTGCGAGCAAGCGAAGAACAAGCAAGCTGAGATTGCAATCTGGATATTGCGAATATAAGATGAAAGCTTTATTGATCAAGGTGGGGTTACTGTGGCGCCTTTATGCAGTCGTTGAACACAAGCGAAATGCAGCGAAGTTGCAGCTATGGCGAACTTTTAATCTAAACAAAACCCACCGTCTAAGCGGTGCCCTAAGAGCTGTATATATGGAGGAAGAGGGAATTTCGTGGCCCTTGGTGGAGGGTCGAAATCAACCTAACTCTTGTTTCCCCACATACGGACTCTAAAACAGCCTATACTTAAGTATTTCGAAATTACATGGGCCTGGCCCAATAATAAGGTGACGCAGCACCTAGAATAGCCTATGGACGAATATTATGAAGTGGCATCTTGTATATTTCGTCCAAGGCCTCATGCACTCATTAGGGTGGCTTCAAAGTCTGGAATCATCACTTGTAACTCCGTTCTTGTTCCCCTTAGCATGGCATTATCTCCATGCTTGTTCTTGCTCAATGTCCATCCTTCTCCAAGCTAGGGCCTTCATTTGTAAGCAAAACAAATGTATCCAATTTAAGCGACATCATATTCTCATGAACATTAGAATCATTACCAAAAGCGAAAGTACGATAATTTAATTGGCGTCTGTGAGCTCTAGTAATTGGTCCGATATATGTAGCGATGGCGGCTGTGGGTGTAACAATGGTATTGATGTCCTCATCACTTCTTCTCTTTTTTTCTATGTATGGCCACTTTTGCACAATGCACAAACCAAGATAGCTTTTGTGTATATGCGGGAGCGATATTGTGACACAATGGATGATATGATGATACCAAGATGATATGGTATGTATGCAATGGATGGTGTAGATCACTAATGTGCACAAATAGCGTTGCGGCAATACTCAAATGGCTAGTCTCGATAGGCAAATAGCATAAAATGGGCTAGGGGTTATCAATGCAATTTGCAAGGGAATATACAATGGTGTCGTCGAGGTTACCGTCGCTGCGATAATGAGTGGGGGTGTTCTTGATGTAGATACCAAGATGATGGAGACTCGTCCTAAGTGGCGAAACACCTTAGGAAGCGGAAAAACCATGAACTCAAAATCTCAAATGACAAATGTCAAATGGTGGTAGCGAGGGAATGCGGTGGTGGTTTGCACTTGGCAATGCGGAAGTGGAATGATGGGCTATACAGCGTCGGAGTTGAAGTTGCCGTCCCTAAGTGGCGAAACACCTTAGGAGACACAAGCCACAACTCAAACAAGCTCAAACAACTATTGGGTTAAGTTGGGGGTGGTTGAAGTGTATGGTGGGCAAGGTTATGTGGAAGTGGTGGTGTTGGTTGATGAAGAAGCAATCGTCCTAAGTAGCTGAAACACCTTAGGAGACTCGAATCACTACTCAAGCAACCACTAATGCTATGGGGAACAAAATTGGTTAGGTTGCGGAAGTCGGTGGTGGTTATCGCGGGATGTGGTGGAAGCCCTAGGCAAAGATGCCAAAGTTCACAAAATTTGATGGAGTCAAATGGTGGTGGTAGTATTTTATGGGATGATGGATGTCAATAGCTTCAAAAGCAGCTAAGAACGTCAAAATCGGACTCGGATGAATTAGTTATGGACAAAGCGGTGAAACGGAAAAAACTGAAATCATAGGGGCCGGATATCCGGGGGTCGGGGCCGGATTTCCGGGGGTGTATGTCCAGAACCGTGCTGATTTGGTGCTCCAGGGCCCGGATGTCCGGCTTGGGGCCGGATGTCGACTGAGGCGGATGTCGGCCCAGCAGTTCGAGATCTCGTTTGGGGCGGAAATTTTCGAATTGGGGGCGGAAATTGATGATTTGAAGGTCAAAATTGGAGAGGTTTCGTGGATGGAAAGTGGGGAAACTTGGGGAAATGCTAGATCCACTCGAAACCAAGCAAATCCACGGATCAAAATCAACAAAACTTCATCACACTTACAAATCACAAAAAAATTTGGGGCTATTTTTGGTGGGGATTTTCGGATTTAGGACGAAATCAACAAAATCAAGCTAGAAAACAGGGTAGGGGCTCCAAAAGCGTGATCAACCTAAGCTCGATCCATAGATGATATAGGCGGAACCCTCGTGGGCGATCTTTCACGTTGGGCGGATCCTGAGGGAATCACGAGGGAAGCGCGGAAGAACAAGAGGGGAACAACGGGAAAACGAGAGAGAATTCACTCAACCGACAAGAAACCAATCACACAAGTGCTAGATTATCGAATACATAGAGTGGCACAAGATTCAAGAACAACAAAGGTAAGGATACACGAGTAGCCGTTCTTCTCCGAGAGGAGGTCTTGATGTTTCCACCCTAAAAGGGGGTCTTGAATCCGCTTGGGGATCTTCTCCGTAGAGGTCCTGATCTCCGAGGAGAAGTAGCCAAGTGGATGAGCAAAGGATCTCTCACCTAAACATGAGCTAATCCAAAGCTAACCCTAACTAGGAGGAGGGGAAGAAGTATATATAGTGCTAGTACAAGTTGGGGCGAGTTGGAGGGGTACATGGGCCCTTGGCCCGTTCACTGTCTGCAGACGAGGCGCGGATGTCGGCTGGGGCCGGATGTCAAAGGGCCATGGCCGGATGTCCGGGCTACCGGCGGATGTCCAGGCTACCCGGCCGGATGTCCGGGCTGTGGCAGTTTCTGCCGAATCGGGAGTGAGGTGCGGATTCCGTGCTTGGGCGGATATCAGGGCTCTCGTGAGCAGCCGGATGTAAAGGCGGTTGGCGGATGTCCGGGCTTTGGTGGCGCGGATGTCCGGCCTCTGGCGGATGTCCGGCGGCTATGCTAACCAGCAGCTCCGTCTTCTTCGTCGTCGCTTCCATGCTTCCCTCGCGGATGGTGTAGTCGTTCCTTGGCGCTTGCACTCCTCCTTGACATCAGAAGCTCCGACAATACCTATGCATGCACACGGGGAAGTGTCAAGTAGTATACCATCCTCGAAGGGGTCAAGTGGGCGCGTGTAAAGGAGAAGATTCACCTTTGTGTATGTGAAGAAGAGGTCATACGTGTCACTTGCCAAGCGGACTCTTGACATGGTGATGACCGTAGGATGCTCCGCATCATCTAGATGATATAGGCGGAACCCTCGTGGGCGATCTTTCACGTTGGAGCGGATCTCTACGGGGAATCCACGAAGAACAGCGGAAGAACAAGAGAAACACGGGGAAAGCGAGAGAGAATTCACTCAACCGACAAAACCAATCACACAAGTGCTAGATTATCGATCACATAGAGTGGCACAAGATTCAAGGACAACAAAGGTATGGATACACAGTAGCCGTTCTTCTCAGAGAGGAGGTCTTGATGGGGTCCACCCTAGTAGGGGTCTTGAATCCGCTTGGGGATCTTCTCGTGAGGTCACGATCTCAGGAGAAGTAGCCAAGTGGATGAGCAAAGGCTCTCACACCAAAATATGAGCTAATCCAAAGCTAACCCTAACTAGGAGGAGGGAAGAAGTATATATAGTGCTAGTACAAGTTGGGGCGAGTTGGAGGGTACATGGGCCCTTGGCCGTTCCTTTGTCTGCAGACGGGCGCGGATGTCGGGTGGGGCCGGATGTCCGAGCCACCATGCGCCGGATGTCCAGGCTACCCGGCGGATGTCGGGCTGTGGCAGTTTCTGCCGAATCGGGAGTGGTGCGGATTTCGGGCTTCGGGCGGATATCCAAGACTTTGGTGATCTTGCCGGATGTCGGCCTCTGGCCGGATGTCCGGCCGTTGCTCTTCAGCAGCTCCGTCTTCTTCGTCGTCGCTTCCATGCTTCCCTCGCGGATGGTGTAGTCGTTCCTTGGCGCTTGCACTCCTCCTTGACATCCGAAGCTCAGACAATACCTATGCATGCACAGGGGAAGTGTCAAGTAGTATACCATCCTCGAAGGGGTCAAGTGAGCACGTGTAAAGGAGAAGATTCACCTTTGTGTATGTGAAGAAGAGGTCATGCGTGTCACTTGCCAAGCGGACTCTTGACATGGTGATGACCCTAGGATGCTCCGCATCATCCCCTCCCCCTTGGAAAGGATCCGACCTCGGATCGAAAACCAAATCACCATGGGAAAGAGATGGCGGTGCCGTGTCAAAGTGGTCGATCACCAAGCTCTCGTCATCTTGAAGCTCGAAATGGGCACTCTCCAATGTCGCACCATCTTGTGATTCCTTCAAAAGGAGTAAATAGAACAAACACTTGGAAAAACAAATGTGGTTAGTGTTAGTGCAAAACCAAGCATTCAAGAGGTGATTCACCAAACAAGTGTTGTCATCAAACATAGCATAGGGTGTGACAAAGGATTGTGACATGGCATGTAAGCATATCAATCGAGCACAAGCAAAGATATCATGGGAACAAGCATGTAAATGTGAGGTAGAGATGCAAATATGTGTGACAAGAGCATAAGCATCCACCTCAAGGTCATAGCAAGCATGCATAAAGCGCTCGACAAATGGTCGATGGTAGGCATAGGAAGTATTCACAACACCAAATAAAATGAAGTGTTTAAACACATGGGTCAAGTGCAAGACAACCCAAGCATAATGTGCATAGGGTGTAGTGAATATAGTGTAGCACTCAACACAATATAAAGAGCGATTGTTCATCATGTGAGAGGCAATCAAGTCAAGCATGTAGCAATCAATGGGACATGGCATATGTGAAGTAATGACATTGTTGCAACCAAACATATGAGAGGAGCAAGTAATCCAAGAATTGGATGCAACACACAAGGTACATATGTCATGATGCATGGGAATGTGAGAATGGCAAGTCAAAGCAAGATCTCTACTAAGTGCGCAATCAAGTGGTCCAAGATGACCAATAAGTCTCACGGTGTAAGCAACACAAGTAGTATGATCCGCAATATCCATGCTCAAGAAAGATGTCACCTTGAAGGCATGTCCTTGTGCATTCTTCACAATGCCGAAGCGCAAACAAACGCGGTGTAGAAGCAAGTCGTGGTAGAATGTTTGAGGCTCGCTCTCAAGAGCTCGAGTGGTCAACTCACGTGAAGTGGAAGTCGACACAAAGTCCAAGTATCCTACACATGCACAAAACAAAACAAAAGAGCGTGTCGCATGGTAGATAAACACATCATCCATCATGATGGTTCTCATCTTTGCACAAAACCATTATAAGCACAAGTGCATGAATAATATGATGCAACAATGGCTAAATTCATGGCACTAGGTATATGGTGCAAAGAAGTAAGACAAGCATGCTTCATAAGAATTATGTCAAAATCTCCAACTATATGCGAGAATGCTATGGGGGCAATCTCATGAGCAAGAAGAGAATCATTGTTGCACTCAATACATGGCAAATCATCTAGCATGAGGGAGGCAACACATAGAGATATATGACAAGAAGCAATATGAATCATGTGCAAAGCATATAGATGGTTGTCATCAACCGCATGAAATGAGCAAGTATGAATCATTGGTGATGCAACATAAGCAAGCATTGTAATCAAGTCGTGCAAACTAGTGGGCGAAGATGCAACACACTAGAGTAAATCATGGCAATCATGTCATGTGAGCAAATAATAGGCAAAGAAAATGCACGTGACATATCATAAGCACGAACACAAAGCAAGATGAAAGTATCATCATAGGAATGGGTCATGAATAGAACATGGCAATAGCAAGTGATATCTCCACCAAGCTTGCAAATACACATACAAGTATGAGAGTCAATCATCATGTGTAAAGCAAAGCATGGGTCACAAATGCATGTAAAAGGCATAGGGGTGGGCATATCATGCAAAGTGAACATGGCAAGATGGGCATAGAATATGTAATGGACAATAACCCATAGCCAAGTGAGGGCCATGTAGAAGAAATCTGTGAAGACTTGGCGTGAAGAGAAGCGGTGGGAAAGTCAATCCATGGGATCCCAAATCATCGTTGCTCTCTAGAGCTCGTTTTGTCAACTCGTGGGATTGCGAGTTTGACAAGTATTCATTAGTACCTACACAAAGAGACACAAACCAAAGAAATTGTGTGGCGTGGTATATGTACACATCATCCATTATGATGTGTATGTGCATGTGAGTTAGCACAAGATAAGCATCGCTCAAAGAAATTTGATGCATGGTATAAGAACATGTCATCCATCATGAAAGAATAGTTATTGTGTATGGCACGATGTGGATGCAAATTTAGCATACAAGTATATGGCGCATCTATAGCATTTTCATTCATGGGAATCATATTGTGCACACAAGTATTGGGGTCATGCAATGAATGGGATGGATCAAAATCTCCTAACATGTATGAGGAAACTATGGGGGTTTCCTCATGAGCAATATTGGAAACATCATTTGGAGAAAATGGATAACATCCAAAACAATGCATATCCGAAGCTAGGAGGGCATGGCATGGCATATGACGTAAAGGATGTAAAGGGAGCATATCAATATCATCACAAGAAAAACAAATGCCAATAACCATGGGCTTGTCATCTATGCCATATGTGCAAATTGGGTTTATTTTAATGGCATATGCATAGTCACTATGAAGAGATTGCAAATAAGACATATGATGGATCTCATGCATAGCATATGACAAGTCAAGCGGATTAGCAAACATGATGTGACCTAAAGAATTGTCACAAGAAATCCTATGTAACATGGCATCACAACTAATAGACTCCACATGAGAATCATCATATTCATCATAAATGGGCAAATCATCACATGGGAAATCATACTAGCACGAAGCATGGTACTAGGTGGATCAACATCATGCAAGCAATCAATCTCAAGAATGTCCACTAGTGGGACTAGAGCATCACCGTCACCTATGTTACCTTTGTCATTCCACTCAAGTGGTGTAGGTGAGGTGGGAAAGACCAAATTGTGGTCATCTTCATATTGATGGAACCATGTGGGGGTGCATCATATTCCACCATGGCCATCGTCTTGTCCAAAGGGAGGGCGAAGTAAATCGAGGATCGGCGTCATCATAAATGGGACCTAGCACCAAATGAGAAGACACAATAGAGGTAGAGGTCAAGTTGTTAGAAATGCAAATGGCCTCACTAGACCTATCAACTATCTCACTCTCTCTATGTGGTGGTTCACTCACTCCCTCAAAATAGGTGCCTCAAACTCACGTATGGTGGAGTCACTCATCTCACTCAAGTGGTGGGGTTGTGGCTCTCCTCACATGGGAATTGGGGCAACACATATATGGGGCTAGTGGTGAAGTCACTCTCACTCTCAATATGGTGGCTCAAGTCACTCAAGTCATCGGATGTCGCCGTGGTGAAGGAAAATCCCATGCTCAACCGTCTCGTAGTCTTAAATGGTGGATGAAGGCGAAGATGGCACATCATCGCTCTCGTCGTGGATGAAGGCCGAAGATGGCTCAACATCACTCTCGTCGTGGATGAAGGCCGAAGATGGCACAACATCACTCTCGCCTCCTAAGATGGAAGCATCATCCTTGCTCGCCACCTTGTCGCTCATGTCCAAAGCTTGGTCCTTGAGGGTGTCCGTAGTCATACTTGTCGCCGCACCATCTTGAAAAAGAGTCAAGGTAGACTCGGCATCATCAATGCCACAAAGAGGGATGGCGGTGAAGTTGCACTTGGGAGCATCGTCTTGGAGCTTGTCTGGCTTGGACATCTTGGTGGTACTAGCCTCATGCTTGTCGTAGAGCTTGGTCGCCTCGAAGTGTGCTTGGGGTGGAGAAGCCTTGGCCTTCATGAGTTCTTGTTCCGCCTTGAGAGCACCAATGTAGTAGTCGTCAATGGACTTGTAGTTCTCGAGGAAGATGGTCTTGGCGATGTCGTTGTGCAATCCCATCATGAAGTGGAACTTCATTGAAATGGAATTAAATCCACGCTTGACTAAATCGCAAGGCAATCTTCATCTCCTTGAAGTACTTGTCGATGGACTTGGATCCTTGGATGGTGTTCTCAATTGGCGTCGAAGTTGTTCCGTGTAGGTTGGAGGCACGAACTCTCGCATAAAGCTCTCTTCATCTTGGACCAACTCATCTCGTAGCACTCAGAAGGTGTGTGAAGCCACCATGTCGGCGTGGTCGTGGAAGTTTCTTGTGGCGCACTTCACTTGATCTTGGGAGGAACTTGATGTAGCTTGAGGTGAGTCGTCCATCAAGCGCTCCCACTCGAGGTACTCCTCGGGTTCTTGAGTCCCATAGAAAGGAATCTCGTGGTCGATGTCGAGGTCGTAGTAGCTCGTGGAAGTCGCGGACTTGAGCTTGGGAGCTTCTCTTGGCGTAGTCTTGGGGTGCTTGTTGGCGAAGATGCGAATATCCGGCGAAGATGCCTTGGAGTCGCTTGGCGAAGATGCCAAGGAGATGGTGAAGTCGTTGGCGGTTGTTGATGTAGAGCTCTTGACCTTCACGTTCTTGTTGGTGATGGTGTCGATGCCGATGTGATCTTGCGGAGATGGTAGCTCGGAAGCATGTGCTCTTGGCGTCTTCTTGAAGATGAGGAAGATCGCTTGTAGGACTTGATGAGGATTTGATCTCCTCCATTTTAGCTTGCATCTTGGCGTCGTAGTTGTTTTCCATGGCATCGAACTTCGTCGTTGTTGTTGTAGACCGAAGATGAAATGCCTTGCCTATCCATCACAAGACTCGAGCAAATATGAGTGGGAGAAAGAAGAACTTATACCAATGTACCTTGACCGATGTTGAAAATGAATCAAGTTCACTCAAATGCGGACAATGAAATAGCACTATTGGTACCAATCCTTGTCGGTTCTCACACCTACACAAGTAAAGCTTATGGAGGAGCTCGGTGAGGATAGTGGCACAAAATTTTAGTGTAAAATGTTAGCAAGAGTCAATAATGTTGAAAGAGATTCACAAATTCGCAAGTGAAACAAATAGACCAATAGCAATATGAGGCACACGGAACCACACACACGGATAGATAAATGGGGCCGTGCAACCAAGGAATGAGCTCAAAATGTGGAATCCACCAAAAGCGCTCGTGTTGCACAACTCAAGAGAGGCAGCTTACGATTGCTCAATAGGCGGATCGACACTTGTGCACAACCTATAAGATGCAAAATGGATAAACTTTCTATCCCAAGTATGCTATGTATATATGGTTCCCGGTGTTTCTCTCACAATGATCCAAGATGATCAAGTATGATACCATATGATATATTTGGATGCTATGGCTATTGCTTACAAGCTCTTTGCTATTTCTCTTTTGCTTAAAAGCTTATTCTCTTTCTTTTTTTTTCTATGGCCACTTTGCACAATGCACAAACCAAGATAGCAATTGTGTGTATGCGGGAACAAACTTGAGACACAATGGATGATATGATACCAATATGATATGGTATGTAATGGGAGGTATGATCACTAATGTGCACAAGTAACGTTAAGGCAATACTCAAATGGCTAGTCTCGATAGGCAAATAGCATAAAATGGGCTAGGGGTTATCAATGCAATTTGCAAGGGAATATACAATGTTGTCGTCGAGGTTACCGTCGCTGCGATGATGATTCGCGGTGTCCTTGATGTAGATACCAAGATGATGGAACTCGTCCTAAGTGGCGAAACACCTTAGGAAGCATAAAAACCATGAACTCAAAATCTCAAATGACAAATGTCAAAATGGTGGTAGCGGGAATGCGGTGGTGGTTTGCACTTGACAATGCGGGAGTGGAATGATGGGCTATACTGCGTGTCGGAGTTGAAGTTGCCGTCCCTAAGTGGCGAAACACCTTAGGAGACACAAGCCACAACTCGAAAAAGCTCAATCAACAATTGGGTTAAGTTGGGTTGTCGGAAGTGTATGGTGGGCAAGGTGATGTGGAAGTGGTGGTGGTGGTTGATGAAGAGGCAATGCGTCCTTAAGTAGCGAAACACCTTAGGAGACTCGAATCACTACTCAAGCAACCACTAATGCTATGGGGAACAAAATGGGTTGGGTTGCGGAAGTCGGTGGTGGCTATGTGGATGATATGGTGGAAGGCCTAGGCAAACTTGCCAAATTTTCAAAAATTGATGGAGTTAAATGGTGGTGGTAGTATTTTTATGTGAAGGTTATGTCAATTGCTTCAAAAGCGAGCTAAAAACGTCAAAATCGGACTCGGATGAATTAGTTATGAACAAAGCGGTGAAGCGGAAAAACAGAAATCACGGGGCGGATATCCAGGGTGGGGCGCCATTTCCGGGGTGAATATCGAACCGGCGGATTTGATGCTCGGGGCCGGATGTCGGCTTGGGGCGGATGTCGGCGGATGGCGGATGTCCGACTGAGGCCGGATGTCGGCCGGCAGATCGATCTCGTTTGGGCGGAAATTTTTGAATTGAGGCGGAAATTGATGATTTCAAGGTCAAAATTTGATGGATTTCGTGGAGGAAAGATGGGAAACTTGGGAAATGCTAGATCCACTCGAAACCAAGCAAATCCATGGATCAAAATCAACAAAACATCATCAAAACTAACAAATCACAAAAAAAATTGGGGCTATTTTTGTGTGGAATTTTCGAATTAGGACAAAAACAACAAAATCAAGCTAGAAAAAGAGGGTAGGGGCTCCAAAAGCGTGATCAACCTAAGCTCGATCCATAGATGATGTGAGGCGGAACCCTCGTGGGCGATCTTTCACGTTGGAGCGGATCCTCTGGGAATCATGAAGAACAGCGGAAGAACAAGAGGAAACACGGGAAAGCGAGAGAGAATTCACTCAGCAGGCAAGAAACCAATCACACAAGTGCTAGATTATCGATCACATAGAGTGGCACAAGATTCAAGGACAACAAAGGTAAGGATACACGAGTAGCCGTTCTTCTCCGGGAGGAGGTCTTGATGGGGTCCACCCTAGTAGGGGTCTTGAATCCGCTTGGGGATCTTCTCCGTAGAGGTCACGATCTCAGGAGAAGTAGCCAAGTGGATGAGCAAAGGCTCTCACACCAAAATATGAGCTAATCCAAAGCTAACCCTAACTAGGAGGAGGGAAGAAGTATATATAGTGCTAGTACAAGTTGGGGCAAGTTGGAGGTACATGGGCCCTTGGCCCGTTCCTTGTCTGCAGACAGGCGCGGATGTCGGGCTGGGGCCGGATGTCGAGAGCCATGGCGCCGGATGTCGGGCTACCCGGCGGATGTCGGGCTGTAACAACAGTTTCTGCCGAATCGGGGAGTGAGTGCGGTTCCGGGCTTGGGCGGATATCAGGGCTCTCGTGAACAGCCGGATGTCCAGGCGGTTGGCGGATGTCGGGCTTTGGTGATCTGCCGGATGTGCGGCCTCTGGCCGGATGTCCGGCGGCTATGCTTCAACAGCTCCGTCTTCTTCCGTCGTCGCTTCCATGCTTCCCTCACGGATGGTGTAGTCGTTCCTTGGCGCTTGCACTCCTCCTTGACATCAGAAGCTCAGACAATACCTATGCATGCACAGGGGAAGTGTCAAGTAGTATACCATCCTCGAAGGGGTCAAATGAGCACGTGTAAAGGAGAAGATTCACCATTGTGTATGTGAAGAAGAGGTGCATGCGTGTCACTTGCCAAGCGGACTCTTGACATGGTGATGACCGTAGGATGCTCCGCATCATCCGATGTGGAGCATCCACGATCATCCCCATGGACCTACAAATCTCATCAAGAGCCAAGGCGACCCATGACACGAGCTAGAGCTAGAGCTCTCGAGAACAAGGTGACCTCTTTCCTTATTGATATCACATATGATCCACTCGAGACATGGCTACTACCTAAGTCCGATATGCTATGCATGATTAGGTGTCAAGGAGAACCTCCAGGATGATGCGTGAAGATGGACAAGTCGCCAAGTACAAGGAGGAAGAACCACGGCGAGAGGAGGGAGGAGTCTGCCAAGCCGGACATCCGGCCCCATGCCCCGGACATCCGGCTCTTCCGGCGCCCGGATATCCGGCCCGTCGCCCGAAATCCGGCCCCTCCATCACCGAATGCACTGAATGACCCAGACCAGCCGGACATCCGGCCTCCCGCCGGACATCCGGCCCGTCCAAGCCCGGATATCCGGCCGCTCGCCGAAATCCGGCTCCCTCACCAGTTCTGAGAATCGATCGCCCTAGCCGGACATCCGGTGAGAGCCAGACATCGGCGCCTCCAGCCGGACATCCGACCCGGCCTTGGACGTCCGGCCTCCCTACTGTGTGATGTCTCGAGGCCTTGCCCTTGTACCCCTCATGAGAGACTATATATACTTGATCCCTCCTCTTTCTAGGGTTAGCTTTGGATTAGCTCATGTTTAGGTGAGAGCCTTTGCTCATCCACTTGGCTACTTCTCCTCGGAGATCGGGACCTCTGGAGAAGATCCCCAAGCGGATTCAAGACCCCCTTCTAGGGTGGACCCATCAAGACCTCCTCTCGGGAGAAAGCGGCTACTCGTGTATCCTTACCTTTGTTGTTCTTGAATCTTGTGCCACTCTATGTATTCGATAATCTAGCACTTGTGTGATTGGTTTCTTGTCGGTTGAGTGAATTCTCTCTCGTTTTCCCCGTGTTCCCCTCTTGTTCTTCCGCGTTTCCCTCGTGATTCCCCGTAGGATCCGCTCCAACGTGAAAGATCGCCCACGTAGGGTTCCGCCCTATATCATCTATGGTATCATGAGCCACGTTGATCACGTTTTGGAGCCCTACCCTCTCTTCTAGTTTGATTTTGTTGTTTTGTCCTAATTTCGAAAATTCCCCACAAAAATAGCCCCAATTTTTTTTTTGTGATTTGTTAGTGTGGTGAAGTTTTGTTGGATTTGATCCGTGGATTTCGCGTGTGGCAGGTAGATCTAGCTTTTCCCCATCTTTTCCCCAATTTTCATCCACAAAATCGCCCAAATTTGACCGGTTTTGACATCTTCCCCGCGGTGTTCTTCGTGCCCGGACGTCCGGCCCGTGCAGCCCGGACATCCGGCAGCCCGGACATCCGGCCCGATCAGCCCGGACATCCGGCGCCCCGGACATCCGGCTCCTAGCCAGTTCCGGCCCTGATAACATCCATCCTTCCACCACCCGATCACGCCTAACCTTCGCCAAATTTTGTCCCGTGCCCACATACACTTCCACTTACCTCCACCATTTCCGCATAACACCACCATAACCTTTCCCGAAACCAATTCCGACAAGGTTGCCACATTTTGCCTTGAGAATTTGAGTTGGGGTTTTCCGTATCCTTTTGTGTTTCGGCTATCTAGGTATGGTTCAACATCAACATCACCACCGCTCATCTTCGTCAAGGACGGTAACATCGTCGACACCTTTGTCATTACTTGGAATTGCATTGATAAACATCATAGCCCATCTTTTGTGTCGCTTACCCATCGAGACTAGCCATTGAGTATTGCCGGCAACATGACTTGTGCACTTTAGTGATCATACTCCATAGCATACATACCATACCAAAGTGGTGCATACCTTAGCATCAACTTGTGTGTCACAAAGTTGTCATCGCATACACAATTGCTATCTTGGTTCGTGAAGTTTTGCATGAGGAAAAGAGCTCAAAGAAAGAGCCAATCAAGCTTTTAAGCAAAGAGAAAGATAAGCAAAGAGCTTATGAGCAAGAACCATAGCATCATAAAACATTAAGATTGTCATACTTGATCATCTTGGATCAACACATCGACACACCATACATATAGCATACTTGGGATAGAAGTCGTTGCATTTTTGCTTAGTAGGTTGTGCACAAGTTAGTATCCGCCTATTGTGCAATCGTGCTAGCGTCTCTCTAGTGTTGTGCAACAAGAGCATCTTGGTGAATTCCACATTTGGCTCATCCTTGGTTGCATAACCCCATATTATCTATTTTGCGTGTGTTTCCGTGTACCATATCTTGCTATTGGTCTACTTGTTACATTTGCAAATTTGTGAATCATTTCCAACTTTATTGAGTCTCACTTACAATTGCATCAAATTTTGTGCCACCATCTAACCGAGCTCCACCATAAGCTTTTATTTGTGTAGGTGTGAGAACCGACAAGAATCGGTACCAAGAGTGCTATTTCATTGTCCGCATTTGGGTGAACTTGATTCATTTTCAACATCGGTCAAAGGTACATTGGTATAAGTTCTTTTCCGTTCTACCACTCACATCTTCCTTGGAATGATGGATAGGCCAAGTTCTTCTACCAACCCACTCTTCATCGAGCAAGGCGGCGACATGTCTTCATCGTCACCAAGAGCCACCTCTTGGTGCTGTGGCGTTGCACCAAGAACAACAAGCAATGGCGACCGCATCGACAACCTCGCCACCGACTTGCGACTCTCCGAGCAGCGTACAAGAGACTACGCCGACAACAAGTTCGAGGCTCACAAGCAAGAGAATGATGCAACAATGGGCCGAGATCCGCGCGTTGATGAGAACCGGCATCATTCCACTTCTTCATCATCAAGGCGGACGCTCGAGTCGACATTCCGGCGACACCTTCTACGACTCAAGTACACCTACTTGAACACTCTTCGTCGTGCGCTCGTCAAGACCATCATGCATCTACGCAACCCGCTACATGACAAGCATTCCCAAGAGCAAGTTGATGATCAAGCTCCTCGTCCTCAATCAAATCAAGAGGCTTTTGCTCAAGCTCAAGAAAGACAACGTCTTAAATGCGCCAACAAGAGGAAGAACGAGCACGTCGTCACCAAGGCGAACAAGGCGCCAAGGCTCAGCGTCTTCAACAACAACAACGTGAAGCGCAAGCTCTTGAGGCATAGCGTGCCCTTCAAGAATCAAGTAGAGCCGTAAGCCAACCGCAATCATGAGCAGGCGCAATCAAGAGGAAGCCCTTGAGAAGAAATCCAGAGAGGAACTACCAACCTCATATACGTCAAGTTCCTCAAGCTCCTCCACAAGCTCGTCAAGCTCCACCTTAACCTCAAGTTCAACAAGAGCAAGTTGATCATGGTCTTCCCCAGCGCCAAGAGCAACATGAAGGCGAGTACATTCCTCGTCAAGGGCGTCATCATCAACATCGCCAACAACACAATGAAGAACAACGCTTCTGACAAGCTAAAATTCACCATGCCCAAGTTCAATGGAAGCAATGACCCGAAGACTACCTCTCATGGGCATTGAAGGTTGACAAAATCTTCCGCTTGCACAACTACGATGAAGCGAAGAAAATCGCTATGGCATCACTTGAGTTCCAAGATTATGTGCTCATATGGTGGGAACAAATCATTGAGAGCGACAAGCAAGAGGTGAACCTCCAATCACCACTTGGGCTCAAATGAAGGATGTCATGCGAGCACGTTTTGTGCCAACATACTACAACGTGATCTCTTCAAGAAACTCCAACTACTCAAGCAAGGAACAAAAGCGTTGAAGAATACTACAAGGAGATGGAGATAGCCATGATTAGAGCCAATGTCAAGGAAGATGATGAGCAAACTATGGCACATTTCTTGAATGGACTCAATCATCCCATCAAGAAGATCGCCGACTTCCAACCATACTCAACCCTCATTGAGCTCGTGCATCAAGCTACAAAGGCGGGCGCCAAGTGCAAGATGACTTCAAATGCGCCAAGTACTCATCCAAGACCTCGGTTTCTCCAACAACCAAGCTTCAGCGACTCCTCCAACATCTACTTGACCAAGCTTTCTTCAAGAAAGCAGCGACAAGTCAAGTTACAAGAAGACATCGACAAGTTCAAGTCGTCCTCCTCCTACTACAAGCAACCTCAAGCCGCATGCTTCATCCTCTACTCCGACCGATGAGACCATCAAGACAAGCTCCTTCAAGTGTTTCACTTGCGGCGGCCGAGCCACAAGTCATCTGAATGCACCAACAAGCGCACCATGATCCTCAGCAGCGATGGCACATATGACTCCATGAGTGAGGAGAAATGGGCGCCCTTGAGCAAGTGGCCATGCACCGGCAAGTGAATGAAGATGAAGATGATCAACTCTTTTGTGGCGAGATTGAGCCCGCTCTTGTTGTCTCCAAGGTCTTGACTCTTCAACATCAACGAGAAGAAGACCGACGATGCCACATCTTCCACACAAAAGCGGCATCAATGGGCGGTCCATCAAGGTCATCATCGATGGAGGTAGTTGCCACAACTTGGCAAGTGAAGAACTATGCTCCAAGCTACAATTGGTGAGAGGAAGCACCCACATCCTACAAGGTTCAATGGCTAAGTGACTCAGAGCACTATATGAGTCGAGGATCGGTCCAAGTCTCCTTCAAAATTGGTGCTTACGAAGACACATTGGAATGTGATGTAGTCCCAATGACCGTTTGTCACCTACTTCTTGGTCGACCATGGCAATTCGACCGTGGTGTCATCCACAATGGGGCACCAATCACTATAGCTTCAAGATGAAAGGGAAGAATATGTGCTCGACCTATGTCTCCTAGTCATGTGCTAGCCGACAAACAAGCCACCATTCATAGAGACAAGAGTGAGAAAGTGATCCACCCAAAAGTGAGTGAGAGCCACAAGCCAAATTTGGCGACTCTTAGCCTAGAGAAAAACCTCATTCTATTTGCCACCAAAAGTGAGATGAGAGAAGTGTGTGAGAACCCATCTACGTGATGCACTTTGTCCTTGTGTGCAAGGATGGAGAACCAAAACTAACACCATTCACGAGCTACCTTTGGTGTTTCAATCTCTTTTGCAGGAATTTCAAGATGTTTTCCCGATGAGCTACCTCGGGTCTACCTCCTCTTGAGGCATTGAGCATCGAATCGACCTCATCCGGGCGCCTCTACCAAACAAAGCTCCATCCGAGTCAATCCGGAAGAAACCAAGGAGATTCAATGGCAAGTACAACAACTCATCGACAACGGCCATATGCGTGAAAGCCTAAGCCCTTGTGCCGTTCCGTTATTCTTGTGCCTAAGCCCGATGGAAGTTTCCGCTTGTGTTCGATTGTAGACCTATCAATGCTATTACCGTTCGATATAGGCATCCCATTCCTCGCTTAGATGACATGCTTGATGAACTTAGTGGAGCCAACCTTTTCTCAAAAATTGATCTTAAAGTGGCTACTATCAAATCGCATACAAGAGGGTGATGAATGGAAAACTGCTTTCAAAACCAAATTTGGTTTATATGAGTGGTTAGTGATGCCTATGGGTCTTTCGGAAGCTCCCGGTACTTTTGTGCGTCTTATGCATCATGTGCTTCGTCCTTACATTGGAGTCTTTGTTGTGGTCTACTTTGACGATATTCTTGTGTTTAGCAAAACCATGAAAGAACACATCAATCATGTAAAATCTGTGGTGCAAACTCTTCCAAAGGAAAGCCTTTATGCAAACTTGAAAAAATGCACTTTTGGAGGTGACAAAGTGGTTTTCTTGGGTTTTGTTGTTTCCTCAAAGGGTGTCCATGTTGACGAATCTAAAATTGAAGCAATTAAAATTTGGCCCCAACCCACCAATTTGCAACAAGTGCGAAGTTTTCTTGGTCTTGCGGGTTTCTATCGTCGCTTTTTGAAAGATTTTAGCACAATTGCCGCTCCTTTGCATGCTTTGAGCAAGAAGAATACTCCCTTTGTTTGGGGACCATTGCAATCAACCGCTTTTGATGAACTCGAGTCTTTGCTTACTCATGCTCCGATTCTCGCTTTGCCAAATTTTGACAAAACTTTTGAGGTTCATTGTGATGCAAGTGGTACCGGAATTGGCGGAGTTTTGATGCAAGAAAAACGAGCCATTGCATATTTTAGTGAGAAACTCTCGGTGCTCAACAATTACCCCATCTATGACAAAGAGTTGTATGCTTTAGTGCGTGTGCTACGTTTGGGAACATTACCTTAGACCTCACGAGTTTGTCATCCACACCGATCATGAAGCAGCTTAAGTACCTCAAAGGTCAAACTAAATTGAACAAGCGTCATGCCAAATGGAGTGAATTCATTGAATCTTTTCCTTATGTGATCAAGTACATTTTGAGTTCACCAATGTGTTCCGCCTTTGTAGCTTGATGCACGAGCTCAATGAGGGTTGAGTATGGTTGGAAGTCGGCGATCTTCTTGATGGGATGATTGAGTCCATTCAAGAAACGTGCCATAGTTTGCTCATCATCTTCCTTGACATTGGCTCGAATCATGGCTATCTTCATCTCCTTGTAGTATTCTTCAACGCTCTTTGTTCCTTGCTTGAGTAGTTGGAGTTTCTTGAAGAGATCACGGTTGTAGTATGTTGGCACAAAACGTGCTCGCATGACATCCTTCATTTGAGCCCAAGTGGTGATTGGAGGTTCACCTCTTGCTTGTCGTCTCTCAATGATTTGTTCCCACCATATGAGCACATAATCTTGGAACTCAAGTGATGCCATAGCGATTTTCTTCGCTTCATCGTAGTTATTGCAAGCGGAAGATTTTGTCAACCTTCAATGCCCATGAGAGGTAGTCTTGAGGTCATTGCTTCCATTGAACTTGGGCATGGTGAATTTTAGCTTGCCGTAGCATTGCTCTTCATTGTGTTGTTGGCGATGTTGATGATGGCGTCCTTGACGAGAATGTACTCGTCTTCATGTTGCTCTTAGCGGCGGGGAAGACCATGATCAACTTGCTCTTGTTGAACTTGAGGTTGAGGTGGAGCTTGCGAGCTTGTGGAGGAGCTTGAGGAACTTGGCGGTGTATATGAGGTTGGTAGTTCCTCTCTTGGATTTCTTCTCGAAGGGCTTCCTCTTGATTGCGCCGTTCGCGATTGCGGTTAGCGGCGGCTCTACTTGATTCTTGAAGGGCACGTTGCGCCTCAGAGCTTGCGCTTCACGTTGTTGTTGTTGAAGGCGTTGAGCCTTGGCGTCTTGTTCGTCTTCTTTGACGGCGTGCTCGTTCTTCCTCTTGTTGTAGCGAAGGCGTTGTCTTTCTTGAGCTTGAGCAAAAGCCTCTTGATTTGATTGAGGGCGAGGAGCTTGATCATCAACTTGCTCTTAGGAATGCTTGTCATGTAGCGGGTTGCGAGATGCATAGCGGTCTTGACGGCGGCCGACGAAGAGTGTTGAAGTAGGTGTACTTGAGTCGTAGAAGGTGTCGTCGAGATGTCGACTCGGCGGCTCCGTCTTGATGATGAAGAAGTGGAATGATGCGGGTTCTCATCAACGTCACGGATCTCGTCCATTCTTGCATCATTCTCTTGCTTGTGAGCCTCGAACTTGTTGTCGAAGTAGTCTCTTGTCGTTGCTCGGAGAGTCGCAAGTCGGTGGCGAGGTTGTCGATCGTTCGCTCATTGCTTGTTGTTCTTGGTGCAGCGCTTCGTTGTGCACCGAAGAGGTGGCTCTTGGTGGCGTGTGAAGACATGTAAATCGTCTTGCTCGATGAAGAGTAGGTTGGTAGAAGAACTTGGCCTATCCATCATTCCAAGCAAGATGTGAGTGGTAGAGCGGAAAAGAGCGTATACCTATGTACCTTTGACCGATGTTGAAAATGAATCAAGTTCACTCAAATCGTACAATGAAATAGCACTCTTGGTACCGATTCTTGTCGGTTCTCACACCTACACAAATAAAAGCTTATGGTGGAGCTCGGTTAGGATGGTGGCACAAAATTTGATGCAATTGTAAGTGAGACTCAATAAAGTTGGAAATGATTCACAAATTTGCAAATGTAACAAGTAGACCAATAGCAAGATATGGTACGAAAACACAGCGCAAATAGATAATATGGGGTTATGCAACCAAGGATGAGCCAAAATGTGGAATTCACCAAGATGCTCTTGTTGCACAACACTAGAGAGCTATACGATTGCACAATAGGCGGATCTGAACTTGTGCACAACCTACTAAGCAAAAATGCAAGCGACTTCTATCCCAAGTATGCTATATGTATGGTGTGTCGATGTGTTGATCCAAGATGATCAAGTATGACAATCTTAATGTTTTATGATGCTATGGTTCTTGCTCATAAGCTCTTTGCTTATCTTTCTCTCTTTGCTTAAAAGCTTGATTGGCTCTTTCTCTTTTGAGCTCTTTTCCTCATGCAAAACTTCACGAACCAAGATAGCAATTGTGTATCACGATGACAACTTTGTGACACACAAGTTGATGCTAAGGTATGCACCACTTTGGTATGGTATGTATGCTATGGAGTATGATCACTAAAGTGCACAAGTCATGTTGCGGCAATACTCAATGGCTAGTCTCGATGGGTAGCGGCATAAAAGATGGGCTATGATGTTTATCAATGCAATTGCAAGTAATGACAAAATTAATCGACGATGTTACCGTCCTTGCGAAGATGGCGGTGGTGATGTTGATGTTGAACCGTACCTAGATGGCGAAACACAAAGGATCTGGAAAACCCCAACTCAAATTCTCAAGGCAAAATGTGGCAACCTTAGCCGAATTGGTTTCGGGAAAGGATATGGTGGGCAAGCCTATCACGGAAGTTATGGTGGTGGTGGTGGTTGATGAAGATGCAACCGTCCTAAGTAGCCTAAACACCTTAGGAGACTCGAATCACAACTCAAACAACCTCAAATGCAAAGGGAACAAAATTGGTTAGGTTGCGGATGTCGGTGGTGGTTATCACGGAGGATGAGGTGGAAGCCCTAGGCAAAGATGCCAAAGTTCACAAAATTTGATGGAGTCAAATGGTGGTGGTAGTATTTTTATGGGATGAGGGATGTCAATAGCTTCAAAAGCAGCTAAAAACGTCAAAATCGGACTCGGATGAATTAGTTATGGACAAAGCGGTGAAGCGGAAAAAACTGAAATCACGAGGGCCGGATATCCGGGGTGGGGCCGGATTTCGGGGTGTATATCGAGAACCGTGCTGATTTGGTGCTCCAGGTCCGGATGTCCGGCTTGGGGTCGGATGTCCGGCGGATGGCCGGATGTCGGCCCGATGGTTCGAGATCTCATTTGGGCGGAAATTTTTGAATTGAGGCGGAAATTGATGATTTCAAGGTCAAAATTGGAGAGATTTCGTGGATGGAAAGTGGGGAAACTTGGGGAAATGCTAGATCCACTCGAAACCAAGCAAATCCACGGATCAAAATCAACAAAACTTCATCACACTAACAAATCACAGAAAATTTTGGGGCTATTTTTGGTGGGGATTTTCGGTTTAGGACGAAATCAACAAAATCAAGCTAGAAAACACGGGGTAGGGGCTCCAAAAACGTGATCAACCTAAGCTCTGATCCATAGATGATGTAGGCGGAACCTCGTGGGCGATCTTTCACGTTGGAGGCGGATCCTATGGGGAATCACGAGGGAAGCGGAAGAACAAGAGGGAACACGGGGGAAAGCGAGAGAGAATTCACTCAGCCGACAAGAAACCAATCACACAAGTGCTAGATTATCGAATACATAGAGTGGCACAAGATTCAAGAACAACAAAGGTAAGGATACACAGTAGCCGTTCTTCTCGAGAGGAGGTCTTGATGGGTCCACCCTAGAAGGGGTCTTGAATCCGCAAGGGATCTTCTCTGTAGAGGTCCTGATCTTGAGGAGAAGTAGCCAAGTGGATGAGCAAAGGCTCTCTCACCTAAACATGAGCTAATCCAAAGCTAACCCTAGAAAGAGGAGGGATCAAGTATATAGTCTCAGGCGAAGGGTACAAGGGGCAAGGCCACGAGACCTTCTTGGCATAGCGAGGCCGGACGTCAGGCGTCGGGCGAATGTCCGGGCTTCGGGAGGCGCCGGATGTCGGGCTCTCAGCCGGATGTCGGGCTAAGCGGCGATTCTCTGAGAACCGGGTGGTGGGGCCGGATTTCGAGGCGGCGGCGGATATCCGAGGGCCGGGGCCGGGTCGGATGTCCGGGCGAGGCGGATGTCGGGCTGGTCTGGAGTCATTCAGGTGCATTCGGTGATGGAGGGCGGATATCGAGGCGTCGGGAAGGCCGGATGTCGGGGCATGGGGCGGATGTCGGGCTTAGCGAGACTCCTCGGTTCCTCTCGTCGTGGTTCTTCCTCCTTGTACTTGGCGACTTGTCCATCTTCACGTGCATCCTCGGGAGGTTCTCCTTGACACCTAATCATGCATAGCATATCGGACTTAGGTAGTAGCCATGTCTCGAGTGGATCATATGTGATATCAATAAGGAAAGATGATGTAGGGCGGAACCCTATATGGACGATCTTTCACGCTTGGAGAGAATCCCTTCGACGAACACGAAGAGCGGCGGAAGAACACGAGGGAAAACAGGGGAGAGCGAGAGAGAGATCACTCAGCAGACAAGAATACGATCACACAAGTGCTAGATTATCAAACACATAGAGTGGCACACGATTCAAGGACAACAAAGGGTAGGATACAAGGGTAGCCGTTCTTCTCCATGAGGAGGTCTTGATGGGGTCCACCCTAGGAGGGTCTTGAATCCGCTTGGGGATCTTCTCCGTAGAGGTCTGATCTCGAAGGAGAAGTAGCCAAGTGGATGAGCAAAGGCTCTCACACGAAATATGAGCAAATCAAAGCTAACCCTAGAAAGGATGAGGGAAGGTCTATTTATAGTCTAGGACCTCTAAGGGGTAAGTTAGAGGCGAAAGCAGTACATGGGCCTCGGCGAAAGCTACTACCTGACAGGCGGTGGTAATCCGATTGCTTCATGGCGGTAATACCGCTTTCAGTGATAATACCGCTTTGTGGTGATAATACCGCTTTCATGATAATACAGCTTATCTTAATGATAGTACCGCTCGGCGCGTTCGATTCACAGGTGTGTCGGGTTTTGCGGAAGTAGGCGGATGGAAGCGGTAGTACCGCTTGGCTCCCAGTAGTGGCTTGCTTAGCAGCGTGATAATGCCGCTCCGCTTTGAACTCTCACAGACTGTTCTTCCTCTTGCTCTTGGTGTCCATCTTGAGCTGTAGCTTCTCCTAGGTTGGTTCCTTGGTACCTAAGCATGCACAACATTCGGATTGAGGTAGTAGCCATGTCTCGAGAGGGTCATATGATATTTCACTAAGGAGAGAAGTCACCTCGGTCTCGAGAGCTCGAGCTCGTGCTCTAGTCATGGGTCCTCTTGGCTCTTGATGAGGCGGTTGTGGATGCATGGGGATGATCGTGGGATGCTCGCATCATCTCCCCCCCCTTGGAGAGATCCGACCTCGGATCAAAAGCTTCATCTCCATGGAAAGGTGCGAGGTCCTTGGCGTTGAAGATGTCGCTCACGTTGTACTTGTCGCGAGGTATGTCGATCTTGTAAGCGTTGTCGTTGTGGCGTGCTAGTACCTTGAAAGGTCCATCGGCTCGAGGAGAAGTTTGGACTTGCGTTCTTTGGGGAAGCGGTCCTTGCGAAGGTGTAGCCACACTAGATCACCAATGTTGAAGGCGATGGGTTGCTTGTTGGCGTTGAGCTTGTTTGCTTGGCGTTGTACTTGGCGCTCGATGGTGTGCCTTGTATCTTCGTGCATCTTCTTGATGTAGCTTGCTCGTTCACTTGCATCCATGTTAGTGCGCTCTTGGAGAGGAAGTGGTAGAATGTCCAATGGGGACAACGGGTTGAAACCGTGAAGCGACCTCGAAGGGGACTTGCGGTAGTTGAATGTCTTGCGATTGTAGGCGTACTCGGCGATGGGTAGACATGCTTCCCACTCCTTGATGTTCTTCTTGATCAAGACCACGAAGTAGAGTGGATAGTGTGCGGTTCGTCACCTCCGTTTGGCCGTCGGTTTGAGGATGGTATGCGAGGAGAACAAGAGCTTGATTCGAGCTTGGCACATAGGGTCTTCAAAAGTAACTCAAGAACTTGGCGTCACGATCGGAGCGATTGTCTTTGATGCGCCATGGAGTCATAAGATTTCCTACAAAGAGATTTGCAACATGTGAAGCATCGTCTATCTTGTTGCAAGGAATGAAATGTGCCATTTAGAAAATCTATCCACAACAACAAAGGCGGAATCCTTGCCATTTTGAGTCCTAGGCAAACCAAGTACAAAATCCATACTAATGTCTTCCCATGGTTGATATGGAATAGGAAGAGGCATGTAAAGACCATGAGATTGAGCTTTAGACTTAGCTTTGCGACATGTGTAGCATCGGTTGGTGAAGCGTGAGACGTCGCGGAACATCTTGGGCCAAAAGTAGTTGTTGGAGAGTCGGCGAATGTCTTGTCGCGTCCAAAGTGTCCCATGAGGCCGCCTCCATGAGCCTCTTGCAAAAGGAGCAAGCGAAGAAGACTAGGGAATGCAAAGTTTGTTAGCTCTCATAAGGTAACCATCCTTGATGTAATATTGTTCCCAAGGCGTGTCGTCAAACACTTAGCATAAGGAGAAGCAAAAGATGGATCATGCTCATACAAGTCTTTTATATGCTCAAAACCAATAACATTCAGAGGCAAAGGTGTCCGATGTTTCGATGAGATGGTGGCTATCGTTTACGTAGAAGTCGACCTTGGCGATCCGACTACGATCGTGCGAGGCGTCGCGCCTTAGCAATCGCTAAACCAACTTCGAGGGTTATTGACCACGCGAACACGATCAACGACCACGAGGGCTGTTTCCTGCGAGCAAGCGAAGAACAAGCAAGAAAGCTGAGATTGCAATCTGGATATTGCGAATATAAGATGAAAGCTTTATTGATCAAGGTGGGGTTACTGTGGCGCCTTTATGCAGTCGTTGAACACAAGCGAAATGCTGCGAAGTTGCAGCTATGGCGAACTTTTAATCTAAACAAAACCCAAGGTCTAAGCGGTGCCCTAAGGGCTGTATATATGGAGGAAGAGGAATTTCGTGGCCCTTGGTGGAGGGTCGAAATCAACCCTAACTCTTGTTTCCCCACATACGGACTCTAAAACAGCCTATACTTAAGTATTTCGAAATTACATGGGCCTGGCCCAATAATAAGGTGTGCAGCACCTAGAATAGCCTCGGGACGACATTTATGAAGTAGCATCTTGTATATTTCGTCCAAGGCTTCATGCACCCATTATGGTGGCTTCAAAGTCCTGAAATCATCACTTGTAACTCCGTTCTTGTTCCCCTTAGCATGGCATTATCTCCATGCTTGTTCTTGCTCAATGTCCATCCTTCTCCAAGCTAGGGCCTTCATTTGTAAGCAAAACAAATGTATCCAATTTAAGCAGCATCATATTCTCATGAACATTAGAATCATTACCAAAAAGCGAAAGTACGATAATTTAATTGGCGTCTTGTGAGCTCTAGTAATTGGTCCGGTATATGTAGCAGTAGGGGCTGTGGGTGTAACAATGGTATTGATGTCCTCATCATCCTCCCTTCTTGAAATGAAGTCGTCCTCGTGAGCTCATATTCCTCACCCAAATAAGGCTTCAAATCTGCAATGTTAAAAGTGGGACTAACCCCAAAATCTGCAGGCAGCTCAAGTTTATATGCATTATCATTTATTTTCTCTAACACCTTAAATGGACCATCACACGTGGCATTAGCTTTGATTTGCGCAAATTAGGAAACCTATCCTTACATAAATGTAACCAAACAAGATCTCCGGTGCAAAGACAACATGTTTTCTACCCTTATCTCCAGCAAGTTTATATTTAGCATTCATCGCTCAATGTTTTCCTTAGTTATCTCATGCATTTTAAAATCAATTCAACACGTTCTTTAGCATCAAAATTAACCTTCTCCGAAGATGGAAGAGGCAACAAATCAATAGGTGCACGGTAGGAAGCCATACACAATTTCAAAGGGCACATCTTAGTAGTAGAATGCAATGAGCGATTATAAGCAAATTCAATATGAGGCAAGCATTCTTCCCACATTTTCTTATTATTCTTCAAAACAGCCCTAAGCATAGTAGACAATGTTCTATTGACTACTTCAGTTTATCCATCGGTTTGGGGGTGACAAGTAGTACTAAAAAGCAGTTTAGTCCCCAACAGCCCATAAACATCTCCAAAAGTGGCTAAGAAATTTAGTATCACGATCTGAAACAATAGTATTTGGCACACCATGCAAGCGAATAATTTCACGAAAGAACAAATCAGCAACATTAACAGCATCATCGCTTTTATGACATGGTATAAAGTGTGCCATTTTGAGAATCTATCCACGACAACAAATATGCTATCCCTCCCTTCTTTGTTGAGGTAAACCTAAAACAAAGTCCATAGATATATCCTCCCAAGGAACACTAGGCACGAGCAAAGGCATATATAAACCATGAGGATTGAGTCGTGACTTAGCTTTTTGACATGTAGTGCAGCGAGCAACAAAGCGCTCAACATCCGTCTCATCTTTGGCCAAAAGAAATGTGTAGCAAGTATATCCTCCGTCTTCTTCACGCCAAAGTGTCCCATTAATCCTCCTCCATCGCCTCCTGCAACAACAAAAGGCGAACAGAGCTAGCGAGGAATGCATAGCTTGTTAGTACGGAACACAAAACCATCATTAATAACGAACTTGTTCCATGTTCTTCCCTCTTTACAATTCTGCATTACATCTTTAAAATCAGCATCATGCACATATTGATCTTTGATGGTCTCCAAACCAAATATTTTGAAGTCAAGTTGTGAAAGCATAGTATATCGACGAGACAAAGCATCGGCAATAACATTTTCTTTACCCTTCTTGTGTTTAATGACATAAGGAAAGTCTCAATGAATTCAACCCATTTAGCATGTCTACGATTCAGTTTAGCTTGACTTTTAATATGTTTCAAAGATTCATGATCAGAATGTATAACAAATTCTTTGGGCCATAAATAATGTTGCCATGTCTCTAAAGTCGAACAAGAGCATATAATTCTTTGTCATAAGTAGAATAGTTCAGACTAGGCCCTCAATTTTTGAGAAAAGTATGCAACAGGTTTGCCATCTTGTAATAACACACCTCTAATCCAATTCCACTAGCATCACATTCAAGCTCAAAAGTCTTATTAAAGTCGGGAAGTTGGAGTAAAGGGCATGTGTCAACTTATCTTTCAATACCGTGAAGGCTTCTTCACATGCGGTACCCCAAACAAAAGGCACATCCTTCTTTGTAAGCTCATTGAGAGGTGCAGCAATGGTGCTAAAGTCTCTCACAAAGCGCCTATAGAAACCAGCGAGTCCAAGAAAACTCCTCACTTGTGTGACCGTTTTGGGCTGCGGCCAACTCTCAATAGCTTCAATCTTGGCTTTATCAACTTCAATTCCTGTGGAGTAACAACATAGCCAAGAAAAGATACTAAATTCGGTGCAAAGGTGCACTTCCCAAGGTTACCAAACAAGCGTGCATCACGTAGAGCATTAAAAACAACACGTAAATGTTCCAAATGTTCTTCCAAAGATTTGCTATAAATCAGTATATCATCAAAGTAAACTACCACAAATCGTCCAATGAAAGCACGTAAAACTTAGTTCATTAATCTCATGAAAGTACTAGGTGCATTAGTTAACCCAAAAGGCATGACTAACCACTCATATAATCCAAACTTAGTTTTAAATGCTGTTTTCCATTCATCTCCCAATTTCATACGAATTTGATGGTATCCACTCATAAATCAACTTTGGAGAATATTGTAGAGCCACTCAATTCATCAAGCATATCATCTAGCCTAGGAATAGGATGGCGATAACGAATAGTAATATTATTAATGCCTCTACAATCAACACACATCTGTGACGTACCATCCTTTTTAGGCACTAGTATAATAGGAACAGCACAAGGACTAAGAGATTGGCGTATATAACCTTTGTCGAGCAGCTCCTGTACTTGGCGCATAATCTCCTTCGTCTCCTCTGGATTGATGCGGTATGGTGCGCGGTTGGGTAGCGATGCACGGGAATTAAGTCAATTTGATGCTCAATCCCTCGAATAGGTGGTAATCCGGTGGCACGTCTTGTGGGAAGACGTCGTGAACTCTGCAAAATGTTAGTGACAGCGAGGGGGCAAAGAGGAAAACCGTCCTCGAATGAAAATAATGCCTCTTTGCACACAAAAGCATAGCAAACAGATTTGCTAGAATCTAGCTCATCAATATCAGATTTGGTGGCAAATAAACATGCACTTTTCAGTTTAATTTCAGAAGCAACATTAGATGGTTTATTATTAGGCTTCATTTGTTGCTCAAATTCTTTTGCCACAATCTGATTTTCACTCTTATTTTCTCTGTTTTGCTTTATTAGCTCTATTAATATCATCTTTCAAAATGGAATCAGGAGTCATAGGAAGCAAAGTAATATTTTATCCTTGTGAACAAGAGTATCTGATTGTTTCTACCATGGTGTACAGAATTTTTATCAAATTGCCATGGTCTACCAAGTAATAAGGAACATGCTTGCATAGGTACCACATCACAATCAACATAATCAGCATATGTAGAGATACTAAAATGCACACGAGCGATCGTGTTACCTTAACCTTGCGCTGTTGTTGAACCATTGGATGTAGTAAGGATGTGGATGTGGTCTTGTGGTGAGAAAGCTTCTCCACCATATCCATGCTAGCCAAGTTGTTGCAGCTCCCTCCATCTATGATGGCCTTGAATAGAGCGTTCCTTCACAACTCCTTTGTATGGAACAAGTTATGCCTCTGATTTTGCTCAGCTTGTGTAACCTGCACACTCAAAACACGTTGAGCAACTAAACATTCATACTGTCGGCATCTTGACAGCCATGTATTGCGTCTCAAGATCAGAATCATCTCCACCGTGTTCTTCATGTGTAATAAGAGCCAAAGTCTCTTCATCATAGTCACTAGCGGACTCATACCCACCATCCTCGGTAGCAATCATCACCGCTGAGATTGGCATTCTCTCATAAAATGTCCTCTTCCCTTACATGACGACAAATAATATCACTTGTGTGCCTGTTGGCGCCATGGAAGAAGAAGAGCTCTGTGTAGGCCCAGCGGTGTGCTCTTGGCGAGATAGTGGTGGTTGTGCTGCTTTCTTGTATCACGGTTGGAGGTGGCAGCCGGCGGAGGTGCGGTGTAGTAGAGCGTGTGGAAGTAGATGATGCGTGGTGTCCATGATGAAGGTCGACCTGCGAGAAAAGTTAGTCGGCGCCAGCGCTGTCGATCCTGCACTTCACGTTCAGCTTTACAAGCAAGATGGAATAATCGGTGATATTATTATAATCCTTGTAGTCTAGAATGGTTTGAATCTCTCTATTTAATCCACCCGAAAAGCGTGCAAGCATAGCTTCATTCTCCTCAACAATACCACATCTAATCAAGCCGGTTTGTAATTCACGATAATATTCTTCTACGAATTTTTCCTTGTCTTAAGCGCTGCAATTTTGAAGTAATTCACGTTGATAATATGGTGGAACCTTGATGCGCATAGCAGTTTTCAAAGCAGCCCAAGTAGCTGGAGCAGGATATAATCTACAATGTTCAGACCACCAAACACATGCAAAGCTAGTGAAAGCACAAGCAATGGCGAGGAACACGTCTCTCCTCGGGATATTGTAAACATGTAAATCGTTGTTCAGTTTCTAATTCCCAAGTAAGATATATATCAGGAACATATCTACCCTCAAATGGTGGAATATTCAATTTCAGTTTAGGGAGATGGTCATGATCTCGTACTGAAGGGAGCGAACATTGCCATTATTTGCATGTGGGCGACACTGGTGGTTGTGGTCTTTGGTGGTTGCCGCGTAGTTCGATGTTGATCAACCTCATCCTCGTAAGCTCTCACATAATCATCCTCCCCCCCTTGCGGCGAGGAGCCACGAAGTATCAACATGCACCGGCAGCTTGGCGGTGAAGAGGACACGGGAAGCTCGGCGGAGGGCTGTTTCGCGATGTGGAGGTAGTCCGTGTTGTTGTAGTAGAGGTGCGTTAGGTGCAGCCGGTGGTGGTGGTGGTAGCAGCGAGCAATTCATTAAACTTGATATCGAGCTTTGTTTGACGCCTTCTCAATGCCATCTATCTTCTCCATGGCCTCTTCAAATCTATTTAGCACATCGTCCACCTGCCCACTCATCATTTGTTGAAACTTATCATGTAGCGCTTTGTTTGTCATGTTCTCCCGGTCGGTCTAAATCGACTTGTGATCCTGCCATGGTTAGCGACAATAGAAACACACAAGAATATGATTGACGGACTACTAGGAAGTGGTGGTGGTGGTGTGGTGGGCGATCACAAATCCGTCAAGCAAATCTCAAATTCTTACAGTTCTTACCCGGTGCGGTGATCGGCAACCGATGTAGTCAAAACTCTCAAAGCTTGGATAGGCGATTACGGGGAGAGTCAAGCATACGATGTAGATGTATGTGGAGCTGGGAAGGCTTATAATATGGTAGCAAAAAGGTTAGCAATAATCAATTCGAGAGATGCAAAGTTGAATAAGCGCTCAGCAGCGATCTTGTCTTTGGTCCTAGGCTGAACCGTGCTAGAGGCGAGCCTAGAACACTAACAAAATCACGGCTGCTGCGAAACAACGGAAAAGCACACTCTGGAATTTTTTTTCGCTCTTTTTTTTTTTTTTTGCGCTGCTTTTTTTTTGCTGCTCTTTTTTTTTTTTTTTTTGCGAAAAATCACTATAATGGCGAGTGTCTCAAAACTCTTCCAGGTCAATGGCGGGATGGGCACGAAATTTTTCGACCAAAATTTTTTTTTTTTTTTTGCCGGACCCAAAAGCTGAAGCAGGTCAAAAAACTTTCTATCTTGTGTTGTCTCAATCACTTAGAAACACCTAAAAATAGGATAGCGAAAATTTTTTTGACAAATGCGTTTTGGAAAATTTTGGGCCTAAGCGGAGGTGGTTTCAGACTTTTTTTTTTTTTTTTTCGAAACCTACTCGGCAAGGAAACACGAATCGGAAACTAGATGGATCTCGAAAACAAACCTAATATGAGAAAACTTCGGATTGGTGGTGGATATATGGTGGTGGTATATGGCGGTGGTGGTGGTATATGGTAGCGGTGGTGGTATATGGATACGGATTGGTGGTGGTATATGGATCACGGATTGAGGCGGTGGCGGAAAAGCAATGGTGGTAGATGGCAAGGCGATGATGATGGTGCGGCGGTGGCGTGACAACTTATGACCGAACTCGAAACTCTAAAGACTAGACTCTAAGACCAGCAACTTGACACGGCGATGCAACATAAATTCAACAAAGCAAAAACCCTAAAAAGATTATGCAAAGGCTCAGATTGGTTGGATATGATGAACTAACCTAATTTTTTTGTGGCTTTTTCGTGGACAATAGGTATGAAGAACAGACTCGATCTAAACTACGAAAAACTGGAAAATCTCACGAGCAACACGGAAATCTGATACCACTTGATAGAGGCAAAGGTGTCCGATGTTTCGATGAGATGGTGGCTATCGTTTACGTGAGGAGTCGACCTTGGCGATCCGACTACGATCGTGCGAGGCGTCGCGCCTTAGCAATCGCTAAACCAACTTCGAGGGTTATTGACCACGCGAACACGATCAACGACCACGAGGGCTGTTTCCTGCGAGCAAGCGAAGAACAAGCAAGCTGAGATTGCAATCTGGATATTGCGAATATAAGATGAAAGCTTTATTGATCAAGGTGGGGTTACGTGGCGCCTTTATGCAGTCGTTGAACACAAGCGAAATCTGCGAAGTTGCAGCTATGGCGAACTTTTAATCTAAACAAAACCCAAGGTCTAAGCGGTGCCCTAAGGGCTGTATATATGGAGGAAGAGGAATTTCGTGGCCCTTGGTGGAGGGTCGAAATCAACCCTAACTCTTGTTTCCCCACATACGGACTCTAAAACAGCCTATACTTAAGTATTTCGAAATTACATGGGCTGGCCCAATAATAAGGTGAATGCAGCACCTAGAATAGCCTCGGGGCGACATTTATGAAGTAGCATCTTGTATATTTCGTCCAAGGCTTCATGCACCATTATGGTGGCTTCAAAGTCCTGAAATCATCACTTGTAACTCCGTTCTTGTTCCCCTTAGCATGGCATTATCTCCATGCTTGTTCTTGCTCAATGTCCATCCTTCTCCAAGCTAGGGCCTTCATTTGTAAGCAAAACAAATGTATCCAATTTAAGCAGCATCATATTCTCATGAACATTAGAATCATTACCAAAAAGCGAAAGTACGATAATTTAATTGGCGTCTTGTGAGCTCTAGTAATTGGTCCGGTATATGTAGCGAGTAGGGGCTGTGGGTGTAACAATGGTATTGATGTCCTCATCGCCAAGTTTTAATTGCTTCAATTTTAGATTCATCAACATGGACACCCTTTTGAGAAACAACAAAACCCAAGAAAACCACTTTGTCAACTCCAAAAGTGCATTTTTCAAGTTTGCATAAAGGCTTTCCTTGCGAAGAGTTTGCAACACAGATTTTACATGATTGATGTGCTCTTTCATGGTTTTGCTAAACACAAGAATATCATCAAAGTAAACCACAACAAAGACTCCAATATAAGGATGAAGCACATGATGCATAAGGCGCACAAAAGTGCAGGGAGCTTCAAGAAAGACCCATAGGCATCACTAACCACTCATATAAACCAAATTTGGTTTTGAAAGCAGTTTTCCATTCATCACCCTCTTGTATGCGTATTTGATAATAGCCACTTTTAAGATCAATTTTGAGAAAAGTTGGCTCCACTAAGTTCATCAAGCATGTCATCTAAGCGAGGAATGGGATGCCTATATCGAGCAGTAATAGCATTGATAGGTCTACAATCGAACACAAGCGGAAACTTCCATCGGGCTTAGGCACAAGAATAGCAGGAGCGGCACAAGGGCTTAGGCTTTCACGTACATGACCGTTGTCGATGAGTTGTTGTACTTGCCGTTGAATCTCCTTGGTTTCTTCGGATTGACTCGGTATGGAGCTTTGTTTGGTAGCGGCGCTCGGGGATGAGGTCGATTCGATGCTCAATGCCTCGAAGAGGAGGTAGACCGGAGGTAGCTCATCGGGAAAACATCTTGAAATTCCTGCAAAGAGATTGAAACACCAAAGGTAGCTCGTGAATGGTGTTAGTTTTTGGTTCTCCATCCTTGCACACAAGGACAAAGTGCATCACACTCGATGGGTGCTCACACACTTCTCTCATCTCACTTTTGGTGGCAAATAGAATGAGGTTTTTCTCTCTAGGCGAAGAGTCGCTCAAATTTGGCTTGTGGCTCTCACTCACTTTTGGGTGGATCACTTTCTCACTCTTTTCTCTATGATGTGTGGCTTGCTTGTCGGCTATCACTTGACTAGGAGACATAGGTCGTAGCACATACTCCTTCCCTTTCATCTTGAAGCTATAGTGATTGGTTGCGCCCATTGTGGATGACACCACGGTCGAATTGCCATGGTCGACCAAGAAGGAGGTGGCAAGCGGTCATTGGGACCACATCACACTCAAAGTGTCTTCATAAGCACCAATTTTGAAGGAGACTTGGACCGTATGCTCGACTTCGTATAGTCTTGGGAGTCCTTAGCCATTGAACCTTGTAGGGGTGTGGGTGCTTCCTCTTGACCAATTGTAGCTTGGAGCATAGTTCTTCACTTGCCAAGTTGTGGCAACTACCTCCATCGATGATGACCTTGATGGACCGTCCATTGATGCGGCTTTTGTGTGGAAGATGTGGCATCGTTGGTCTTCTTCTTGTTGATGTTGAAGAGTCAAGACCTTGGAGACAAGCGAGGCGGGGCTCGAATCCTCATCACAAAAGACTTGATCATCTTCATCTTCATTCACTTGCGGTGCATGGCCACTTGCTCAAGGGCTTCCATTTCCTCTTCACTCATGGAGTCATATGTGCCATCGTCGTTGAGGATCATGGTGCGCTTGTTGGTGCATTCATATGACTTGTGGCCTCGGCCGCGCAAGTGAAACACTTGAAGGAGCTTGTCTTGATGGTCTCATCGGTCGGAGTAGAGGATGAAACCTGCGGCTTGAGGTTGCTTGTAGTAGGAGGAGGGCGACTTGAACTTGTCGATGTCTTCTTGTAACTTGACTTGTCGTCGTTTCTTGAAGGAAGCTTGGTTGGTGTAGATGTTGGAGGAGTCGTTGAAGCTTGGTTGTTGGAGAAGCCGTGGGTCTTGGATGAGTACTTGGCGTGCTTGAAGTCATCTTGTACTTGGCGTTCCGCCTTTGTAGCTTGATGTCTGAGCTCAATGAGGGATGAGTATGGTTGGAAGTCGGCGATCTTCTTGATGGGATGATTGAGTCCATTCAAGAAGCGTGCCATAGTTTGCTCATCATCTTCCTTGACATTGGCTCGAATCATGGCTATCTCCATCTCCTTGTAGTATTCTTCAACGCTCTTTGTTCCTTGCTTGAGTAGTTGGAGTTTCTTGAAGAGGTCGCGGTTGTAGTAGGTTGGCACAAAGCGTGCTCGCATGACATCCTTCATTTGAGCCCAAGTGGTGATTGGAGGTTCACCTCTTGCTTGTCGTCGCTCAATGATTTGTTCCCACCATATGAGCACATAATCTTGGAACTCAAGTGATGCCATAGCGATTTTCTTCGCTTCATCGTAGTTATTGCAAGCGGAAGATTTTGTCAACCTTCAATGCCCATGAGAGGTAGTCTTGAGGTCATTGCTTCCATTGAACTTGGGCATGGTGAATTTTAGCTTGCCGTGGCGTTGCTCTTCATTGTGTTGTTGGCGATGTTGATGATGGCGTCCTTGGCGTGGAATGTACTAAATCTTCATGTTGCTCTTGGCGCGGAGGAAGACCATGATCAACTTGCTCTTGTTGAACTTGAGGTTGAGGTGGAGCTTGGCGAGCTTGTGGAGGAGCTTGAGGAACTTGGCGTTGTACATGAGGTTGGTAGTTCCTCTCTTGGATTTCTTCTCGAAGGGCTTCCTCTTGATTGCGCCGTTCGCGATTGCGGTTGGCGAAGGCTCTACTTGATTCTTGAAGGGCGCGTTGCGCCTCAAGAGCTTGCGCTTCACGTTGTTGTTGTTGAAGGCGTTGAGCCTTGGCGTCTTGTTCGTCTTGGTGACGGCGTGCTCTTTCTTCCTCTTGTTGGCGGCGAAGGCGTTGTCGTTCTTGAGCTTGAGCAAAAGCCTCTTGGTTTGATTGAGGGCGAGAACTTGATCATCAACTTGCTCTTGTGAATGCTTGTCATGTAGCGGGTTGCGAGATGCATAGCGGTCTTGGCCTTGGCTCGTCGAAGAGTGTTCGATGGCGGTGTACTTGAGTCGTAGAAGGTGTCGTCGGAATGTCGACTCGGCGGCTCCGTCTTGATGATGAAGAAGTGGAATGATGCGGTTTTCTCATCAGCGCGGATCTCGTCCATTCTTGCATCATTCTCTTCCTTGTGAGCCTCGAACTTGTTGTCGAAGTAGTCTCTTGTGCGTTGCTCGGAGAGTGCATGAAGTCGGTGGCGAGGTTGTCGATCTGATCGCTCATTGCTTGTTGTTCTTGGTGCAGCGCTCGTTGTGCACCAAAGAGGTGGCTCTTGGTGACGTATGAGGACATGTCGTCGTCTTGCTTTCGATGAAGAGTGGGTTGGTAGAAGAACTTGGCCTATCCATCATTCCAAACAAGATGTGAGTGGTAGAGCGGAAAGAACTTATACCAATGTACCTTTGACCGATGTTGAAAATGAATCAAGTTCACTCAAATGCGGACAATGAAATAGCACTCTTGGTACCGATTCTTGTCGGTTCTCACACCTACACAAATAAAAGCTTATGGTGGAGCTCGGTTAGGATGGTGGCACAAAATTTGATGCAATTGTAAGTGAGACTCAATAAAGTTGGAAAAGATTCACAAATTTGCAAATGTAACAAGTAGACCAAGCAAGTAGTGGTACACGGAAACACACACGCAAATAGATAATATGGGGTTATGCAAACCAAGGATGAGCCAAAATGTGGAAACCACGAGAATGCTCTTGTTGCACAATACTAGAGGCAGCTATACGATTGCACAATAAGGCGGATCTGCGAACTTGTGCACAACCTACTAAGCAAAAATGCAACGATCTCTATCCCAAGTATGCTATATGTATGATATTCGATGTGCTTGATCCAAGATGATCGGATATGACAATCTTAATGTTGTATGATGCTATGGTTCTTGCTTATAAGCTCTTTGCTTATCTTTCCTCTTTGCTTAAAAGCTTGGGTGGCTCTTTCACTTTTGAGCTCTTTTCTCATGCAAACTTCACGAACCAAGATAGCAATTGTGTATGCGATGACAACTTTGTGACACACAAGTTGATCTCAAGATATGCACCACTTTGGTATGCTATGTATGCTATGGAGTATGATCACTAAATGTGCACAAGTCACGTTGCGGCAATACTCAATGGCTAGTCTCGATGGGTAAGCAGCATAAAAGTAAGGCTATGTGGTTATCAATGCAATTGCGAGAGATGACAAAGATGTCGTCGAGGTTACCGTCCTTGCGATGATGAGTCCTTGCGAAGATGGCGGTGGTGATGTTGACGTCGAACCGTACCTATATAGCGAAACACAATAGGACACGGGAACCACAACTCAAATTCTCAAAGACCAAAAGCGAAAATGTGGTAGCGGAAAGTGGAGGTGGTATAGCGGATGATGTGGTTTAAGCCCTAGGCAAAGATGCCGATGTTTGGAAAATTTGATGGTGTCAAAGATGGTGAAACCAAGGTGAGGTCCTCGAACACGTCGATAGCTTCAAAGCAGGCCAAAGAACACTCAAATCGGAGTTGGGTGAAAAGATATGATGAAAATGGTAGAAGAAATGGTAGTACCGCTGGAGAGAAGCAATATACCGCTTGGAGCAGTGATAGTACCGCTCGTGTCGGGATTTTACCGACTATTTAGGCTGAGCGGGGGCTGGCGGTAGTGCCGTGCTCAATGGTGAGTACCGCTAGGAGGGTAATGCCGCTCTAAGCGGTAATACCGCTAGGAGGCGATAATACCGCTCGAGTCGGGATTTTCTCATTGCTTTCGACTAGTTCTTGCGATTTTGGGGCGGAAATGGGTGATTTAAGGTCAAAATTCGATGGATTTAATGGATGGAAAGAGGTGAAACTTGGGGAGATGCTAGATCGACTCGAAACCAAGCAAATCCACGGATCAAAATCAACAAAATTTCATCACACTAACAAATCACAAAAAAACAAAAAAAAAAATTGGGGCTATTTTTGTGGGGAATTTTCGGAATTAGGACAAAAACAACAAAATCAAGCTAGAAAAAGAGGGGTAGGGGCTCCAATAACGTGATCAACGTGGCTCTTGATACCATGATGATGTAGGGCGGAACCCTATATGGACGATTGATGAGGACATCAATGCCATTGTTACACCCACAGCCCCTACTGCTACATATACTGGACCAATTACTAGAGCTCGCGCACGCCAATTAAATTATCAGGTACTTTCGTTTTTTGGTAATGATTCTAATGTTCATGAGAATATGATGCTGCCTAAATTGGATACATTTGTTTTGCTTACAAATGAAGGCCCTAGCTTGGAGAAGGATGGACATTGGAGCAAGAACAAGCATGGAGATAATGCCATGCGCAAAGGAACAAACGGAGTTACAAGTGATGATTTCAGGACTTTGAAGCCACCATAATGGATGCATGAAGCCTTGGACGAAATATACAGATGCTACTTCATAAATGTCGTCCGAGGCTATTCTAGGTCTCGTCACCTTAGTAGTGGGCAGAGGCCCATGTAATTTCGAAATACTTAAGTATAGGCTGTTTTTAGAGTCCGTATGTGTGGGGAAACAAGAGTTAGGGTTGATTTGGACCCCTCCACCAAGGGCCACGAAATTCCCCCTCTTCCTCCATATATACAGCCCTTAGGGCACCGTTTAGACCTTGGGTTTTGTTTAGATTAAAAAGTTAGCCATAGCTGCAACCGCGTGCCGTTTGTGTTCCACGACCGGACAAAGCGTCACAGAACCCCACCTTGATCAATAAAGCTTTCATCTTATATTCGCAATATCAGTTGCAATCTCGGTGTCTTGCTTGTTCTTCGTTTGCTCGCGAAAGCAGACCCTCGTGGTCGGAGTTGATGCGTGCTCGGCGTGGTCAATAACCTCTCGGAGTTGGTTTAGCGATTGCTAAAGCGCGGCGTCCTCGCCTGCGTTCGTGGTCGGATCGTCAAAATCGACTTCCTCCCAGCGAAAACCACATCTCATCGAAAGGCGGGACACCTTTGCCTCTATCAAGTGGTATCAGATTTCCGGGTTGCTCGGTGAGATTTTCACGATTTTCGTAGTTTAGATCGAGTCTGTTCTTCATACCTAAAGTCCACGAAAAAGCCACAAAAAAATTAGGGTTAGTTCATCATATCGAACCAATCGAGCCTTTGCATAATCTTTTAGGGTTTTGCTTTGTTGAATTTGCGGTTGCATCGTCGTGTCTAGTTCTGGTCTTAGCGTCTAGTCTTTTAGAGTTTGAGTTACGGTCATAAGTTGTCGCATACCGCACCATCATCATCGCCCATACCTACCATCACGCTCGAATCCGTATCCATATACCACCACCAATCGTGTCCATATGCCACCACCGATCCATATCCATATACTACCACCGCTACCACCACAGCGCCATATACCACCACCATATATCAATCGAGTTCCTTGCATATTAGGGTTGTTTTGAGATCCATCTAGTTTCCGATTCGTGTTTCCTTACGGAGTAGGTTTGGAAAAAAAACCGGGTGGTGGGGCGGTTTCGAGGCGGCGGATATCGAGGGCCGGGGCCGAGGTCGGATGTCCGGGCGGGGAGGCGGATGTCGGGCTGATGCAGGTCATTGAGTGCATTCGGTGATGGAGGGGCGGATATCAAGGCGTCGGGAAGAGCCGGATGTCAGGGGCATGGGGCGGATGTCGGGCTTGGCAGACTCCTCGGTTCCTCTCGTCGTGGTTCTTCCTCCTTGTGCTTGGCGACTTGTCCATCTTCACGTGCATCCTCGGGAGGTTCTCCTTGACACCTAATCATGCATAGCATATCGGACTTAGGTAGTAGCCATGTCTCGAGTGGATCATATGTGATATCAATAAGGAAAGATGATGTAGGCGGAACCCTATGGGCGATCTTTCACGCTTGGAAGAATCCCTTGACGAACACGAAGAGCGGCGGAAGAACACGAGGAAAAC
>JAHIAM010005339.1:0-28941 GCA_021605205.1 Aegilops longissima
ATAGCGCAAGTAACTTCGCTTTTTAATTACAACATGACATAAGTGAATCTATTCCAATATGGCGCCCTTCAGACACTCATTGGCAACGAGACGAGCACCCTTCATCACGCCATCGTAGTACACCCGGGATGGCGATGCTTTGCCCTCCGTGGCCCGCCTTGACCAGCTTCTCCGCATCCATTTTTGCCCCAATGCACCTTGACGCTGGCAAAGCTCGGCGGGCACCTTCGATGCAAACAGATCGCTTGATCACTTCAAGCCGCAGGCATCCACCATTCGCTGTTCACTCAGCCACATCCTGACTATGAAGTCCTTCATAGCCAGTCTCGTCGCCTGCGGAGTTCGACCAACGCTTCAGCTGGTCGCTCAGAGGCATCGGATGTTCGCCCCAAAGATATCGGGACCGTAACAGCTTCTGCTGAGCTCCCTCCGGGCAGCATGAGAACTCAAGAGATCCGAGGTAATCATGCGTGGCAGATCTACAAACGCCTCGGGAGCTCCGATTCGAGTAAGTAAAAGAAACGCCTCCACATGTTTGCTTTGCATAAAGTATTTCTTACCCGCTGCTATCTTTTGGCCTCCTGGATCTCCCGCTGTGCTTTCAGCTTCGCCTTGGCATCCTTCAACCAAGGGCTCGCAAGCTCGGGCCTCCTTCATCTTCAGATTATGCTCCATGGACTCGCACTTCTTGCCGAGGTCCTGGAGCTCCTGTTGTACCTCGCCCACTCTAGCATCTTGCTTTTCGCGCTCCCTGCATTCGAAGGCCTCTTTGTTTTCAGCCTCGAACAACGCTTTCTTCAGGGACGCCGCTTCGGTGGTGGCCCCTGTTACACAGTCACGACGCTTCGGCATTAGATTGACAAATTCTGCCTATCCTTAAATGCATAAGAGCGGGAATTACTTACCTTTGTTCTCTTCGAGCTGCCTCTTCGTGAGTACGAGCTCTCCCTGCGCCTGCTCCAGGTGCCGCCTCAGTTCGGCAACCTCGGCAGTTCGGGTAGCAAAGAAGCAGACAACCTGCTTATTCACAACAACACTTATTATTAGACTCCTCGGATTATAGTTGACCCTCCGCTTGGCTTTTTTTTTTCGTAACACCAACCAGAGTATCGAGGCTACTACCTATCGGGTGGTAATTTCATACATTTTACTTACCTCAAAGACCGCCGAAGGCTTGTGCGAGTTTTGTTAGTCCGCTTTGGCGGATGTAACCTTTGAATCACCGCACTCATAAGAGTACGGTGCTCTTCTTCCATGGAGGCGCCGAGCGCTTCCATTGTGCTATCCGGCGCCGCTGATGCGCATGAAGTCTCTGGCGAGCGTGCTCGCCTCCCTAACGAGGGGCTGCTCGCCAAGTCCGGAACCGCTGGGGTTCCGAGCAGTGTTCGGTCGAGAGTCCGCCTTGTTGCGCTCTCCTCAACGCAATCCGGGGGACCTTGAACCCCGCATGTCCGACATTTGGAAGTCCGCCTTGGGCGTCTCTGGTCACCTCCCCGCTCGGGAACCTTGGGACAACACTCTGCGTGTCATCCTCGTGGCTGAGGAGTGGTGGCCGGGAGCGAGTTCATCTCCAGGCGCCAGAGACCATCCGAGGACGACTTCCGGGTGAGCCCTGGCCGACTGCATATATACCGGGCGCCATTAAAACATCTATAACTTAAAACCATGGTAGAATGCGGACACTTACGATCGCACAGGGCTTCCCCTAGGCAGCCACCCTTCATCCAGAGCGGCCGTGGTGGAGTAGTCCGGAAGGATGCTTTCCCCTTCTTGACGCCCCAGCCTCCCCCTCCAGGGCGGCTTTTCTCTTCTTCTCCCCCCTAGTGCGGGGAGGTGGAATTTCTTCTTGATTCCCCCCGCCTCCACGGGAGGAATGTGTCTCATCGTCATCGAATGACACAGGAATAACGGCCTTGCGCTGAGGGCCTTTTCCGTCCCCTGGCCTGTTTTGTCGGGCCCCTCATCCTTCCCGGATGGGGCGTCTTCTTCTTCTTCCTCCTCCTCTTCGTGGGAGGAGTCCGCCTCGTCATCTTCGGACGAGGCTTCGGACGCAACCTTACGCCGGAGACCCTTCCTTGTCCCCGGGGCCTTCTTTTCGGCCTTCTTCTCCGGCACCTTGTACGGTGCCGGACTAGCATCTCCGTCGAGAGCATCCGCTGGATCTTCCGCAACGGAGCCGACAGTCAATCTGCTCGCTATCTTCACATAATCCTGAGGCAAATATATATAAATACTTAAAACTACCCCATGAATGTATGGGAAAAAACTAAACCCGATGGTGGTCCCAAAACTCACCGGATTCGGGGTCCGCGCTGCGTGAAGTCCGCGGTCCTCGGATGTGAGATGAGGTGCTTCGGAGGCCTTGAACAACACTTTCCACGCGCCTTGTGCGCTGCCGCCAGAGCTTCAAGCATCTAGTGTTCGCCGACGAACTCCACAGATTTACCGCCCGCCTTTGGCAGGCGGGATCCGCGAACGAGCATGACACGGATCACATTGACAAGCTTGATGTTCTTGTCCTTCATGCTTTTGATGCATGTCCGAGTCAGCCAGCCTGCGGAATCGCCCCGGACAGGCCCTTCTTTTCCGGAGGTGAGCCGATGGGGATTCCGGATGGAACTCTGGGGCCGCCAGCCCGTTTGGCTTACGCGCTCGGCGTGATGTAGAACCACCCGATTGCCATCCTTTTACGGTCTCTCGCAAAGGAGCCGCCCAGCCAGTGACGTTAGGCATCTTGCCCACCATGTCCCCTCCGCATTCGCTTGTTGGTCACAGACAATCTTCGCTTCACGCAGAAGATTTGCAGCCACAGCCGAAGTGAGGCCGATGCGGAGGAAAGCCTCATGACAGCGATGAACACCGAGATGTTGAGGACGAAATTCGGGGCTAGATCATGGAAATCTAGCCCATAGTAGAACATGAGCCCATGGATGAAGGGGTGGAGTGGAAATCCCAGTCCACGGACGAAGTGGGCAACAAACACGACTCTCTCGTGAGGTCTTGGGGTCGGAATGACCCGCCCAGCGTCCGGTAGTCGGTGCGCTATGTCTGCCGCCAAGTATCCGGCCGCCCAAAGATCTGTGATGTGCTTCTCCTCGATGGTGGAAACCACCCACTTGCCTCCTGCTCCGGACATGTCTAGCTGTGCAGAGGAGACTTGGGCTTGGGCGCTGGAGCTCGAGGGGGCAAGAATGGGCAGAGAAAGAACAAGGTGTGGGTAAAAATGAAATCTTTATCCCTTTATAGAGGCGTGGCGGTGCGCCGCCACTTGCCCATTGAGAATCGCTTACTTCCCAAGCGCCATGATTAATGACGTGGTGGGACTACCCGTACCCGTATTGATGAGAATCCCGCGATAAGGGGGCACGATCTCTGCTTTGACAAGATGTGTCAAGGAAACCGCCTCGCAATATGCGTTGTGGCTGGTTGTGGGAAGACGGTTCGAATACTGACCCGACCGTAATGACACGTCACGTTGCTTGAAAAGTGGTCAGCAGATTGCATTTGCGAAACATCATTCTCTCTACGGTGGCATACCAAGATCGCCTTGTGGATCCGGACACGGTTTGAGTGTTCGATAATTACCTTGGAGTATTCGGAGGAGGAACCCGCCTGCAACGCCAAAGACATCATACTGCGGCCGGACTCATCGCCATTGAAGCCCGGTTCAGGCTACCGAGGAGTCCCCGATTAGGGGTATCCAGACAGCGGACTGTGTACCACGTCCGACTATTGAAGCGTGAAGATACAAGACTCAAGACTTCGCGCCTTGTCCCGATGGGACTTTCCTTGGCGTGGAAGGCAAGCTTGGCGATCCGGATATTATATTTCCTTCCTTGTAACCGACTCCATGTAAATTCCTAGCCCTCTCCTGTCTATATAAACCGGAGAGGTTGGTCCTAGAAGACCGATCACAATTACAATCATACCATCATAGGCTAGCTCTTAGGGTTTAGCCTCTACGATCTCGTGGTAGATCTACTCTTGTACTACCCATATCATCAATATTAATCAAGCGGGAAGTAGGGTTTTACCTCCATCGAGAGGGCATGAACCTGGATAAACATCTGTGTCCCTTGCTTCCTGTTACCATCAGCCTTGACGCACAGATCGGGACCCCCTACCTGAGATCCGCCGGTTTTGACACCGACAACGCCCCCGGCAAGGAGATTGCCGGGTGCGCCGCCTGCCGGGCCTTGGCGGCTACCAGCAAGCCAGGAAGCTCCGACAAGGAATATTGCAAGATCCACCGCACCAAGGGCCACGACCTCCGTGAATCGCCGACAAGTCGAGCTGCTTGTCGAGAAGCAAAAAGCTGAGTCTGAGGCGGGACAAGGAGAAGGACCTGGATGGTGCCGAGGATCCGGCAAGAAGATGGTATGCCAAGGAGGCTGCCGCGTAAGGACAACCAACAAGAGAGGCCCGCCCGGGCCATGACAAGAAACAAGAAGACGATGATCCACGACGAGGACGACGAAGTCCGGTGAGCAAGAGTTCCGTATACACGGAGGCCATAAAAGGCCGATGGTGGCGCCGCCTGCATACTTCTCACCGCCAGCTCAAGCAAGGGCGCGGAGATTACAAAGAGGGAACCATTGTTCGACGCCGAAGTTACTGAAGTGGTCAAGCATGCCCCTCATCTTTGACGCCGAGGACCACCCTGACCGCACAACCACGGTCGGGTTGCCATTGTTGGTCTCACCAATGATATGCAGCCTCAAGGAGAACAAGATGTTGGTTGACGGCGGGGTCGGCCTGAACTTGATCTCGCCTGTCGTGATCAAAAGACTGGAAATTCCTGATGGAGACCTCGAGGAAACGGGTACGTTTCAAGGGGTCAATCCGGGGAGGAGCCAGCCGAAGGGGAAGGTCACACTGCCTGTGACGTTTGGAGGAGAATTGAACTACAGGACGGAGAGGATCGTCTTCAACGTGGCCGAGATCCCTTGCCTCTACAACGGGATCTCGGCCACCCAAAGACTAGCCAAATTCATGGCGGCGTCACACTACGCCTACAACATGCTAAAGATGCCGGGGCCGTTGACCATCATCTCCGTCCCCTCCGACAAGAAGGACGCGCTGGTCTGCACCGACCAACTCTACCGGGAAGCAGTTGCAGCAGCTGCTGTCAAGGCACCTACTCCTGCCGCTAAAGACCCGGGAGGGAAGAAGAAGCCCGGCAAGCGCACCTCCTCGGAGTGTTGTGCCACCATCGAGGACGTGCCAGAGAGCTCTACCGACAAGAGCAAGAGATCCAGGGCTGAGCTGCCGCAGACCAAGAAGGTGCCCGTCAGGAAGGATGGCACGGGAGGGGCCTTCACCATAGGCTCCACCCTCGATAGCAAATAGGAAGGCGCGCTCGTCACCTTCCTGTGGGCGAATGTCGACGTGTTTGCGTGGCAAGCATCCGACATCCCCGGTGTTCCCATGGAGGTGATTGAGCACCACCTAGCTGTCTGCCCTCATGCGCGGCCCGTCAAGCAGAAGGTCAGAAAGCAGGCTCTGAAGAGGCAGGAGTTCATCACGGAGGAGATCAGGAAGTTGGAAGCGGCAGGTTTGGTGAGAGGAGTGCTCCACCGGACGTGGTTGGCCAATCAGGTTGTGGTGGGCAAGGCGAATGGGAAGTGGAGACTGTGTATTGATTACACAGATATCAATAAGGCTTGTCCTAAGGACCCCTTCCCATTGCCGCACATCGACCAGATTGTTGACTCCATAGCCGGGTGTGATCTGTTATCATTCCTCGACGCCTACTCGGGCTACCACCAGATCTTCATGACAAGAGAGGATGAAGAAAAGACAGCATTCATCACCCCATGTGGTACGTATTGCTTTTTACGGATGCCTTTCGGGTTGAAGAGTGCTGGCTCAACGTTCGCAAGAGCAGTCCAAATTAGTTTTGAACCTCAGCTCCATAAAAATATGGAGGCATACATGGATGACATAGTGGTCAAAACCAAGGACGGGCCAACTCTTGTGCAAGATCTGGAAGAGACATTTGCTAACCTGCGCAAGATCAACCTCAAGCTGAACCCTGAGAAGTGTGTCTTCGGCGTTCCATCTGGCAAGCTTCTCAGGTTCTTTGTGTCGCAGCGCAGGATCGAGGCAAACCCAGACAAGATCAAGGCTATTGAGCAGATTGAGGCGCCCAAGCGGATCCAGGATGTGCGTCGGCTCACCGGCTGCGTTGCCGCCATGAGCCGATTCATCTCCAGGTACGCCGAGCGCACCCTTCCCTTCTTAAAAATCATGAAGAAGGCATGCCCAATAGAGTGGACCCTAGAAGCCAAGGCAGCATTGCAGGATCTGAAGAAATACCTTTCCTCCACGCCAATATTGGTTGCGCCTAAACCACAAGAGTCGTTGTTGCTGTATCTGGCGGCATTTAATCAAGTGGTCAGCCGCCGTGGTGGTACAGAGGGAGGTCAACAAAGAGGCAGTTGACGGGCAGAACCAGCGGATGGCAGGCCCAAAATTCCCGGGCAGGCCTGGTGCCGCAAGGCGCGACTTCAGTAGAGTCTCGATGCCACCAAGGCAGGCCAGCAATGATCGAGTGAGGTGGTGTAGAAGAAGAAGATGATGCAGCACCGGTTTACTTTGTCAGCTCCCTCTTGCGGGGGCTAGGTCGAGGTATTCGGTGTGCAAAATTGCTCTTGACCTCCTTATGGCCTCGAGGAAGCTCGTCATTACTTCCAAGCCCACGAGATCACTGTCGTCACCCGCCTCTCGTTGCAACGGATACTGCATAACCCGGATGCAACCGAAAGGATTGTGGAATGGGCCTTGGAGCTATAAAGTTTCGGTTTGAAGTTTGAAAGTACCTTGGCAATACAGAGCAGAGTCTTGGCGGAGTTCATTGCATAATGGACCTCAACGCCTGACAAAGAAATCCAGGAGACCACTCTCCCCGGCAAGGAAGCAGACCGCGACTGGATCATGTACTTTGATGGGGCTTTCTCGCTGCAAGGCGCCGGTGCCGGTGTGCTGCTCGTTGCTACGTCTTGAGCTTGCGTTGGTTTTCCCCGAAGAGGAGAGGATGATGCAGCAGAGTAGCGTAAGTATTTCCCTCGGTTTTTGAGAACCAAGGTATCAATCCAGAGGAGGCCATGCACAAGTCCCTCGACTGCACAAAGCGATAGCTACTACTTAACCAACGCAATTAGGGGTTGTCAATCCCTTCACGGTCACTTACTAGAGTGAGATCGATAGAGATGATAGATAATATTTTTGGTATTTTTGGTATATGGATGCAAAGTAAAAAGTAAAAAGAAAAGTAAAAACAAAGCAAGTATTAAAGTGATGGAGATTGATATGATGAGAATAGACCCGGGGGCCATAGGTTTCACTAGTGGCTTCTCTCAAGAGCATAAGTATTCTACGGTGGGTGAACAAATTACTGTTGAGCAATTGACAAAATTGAGCATAGTTATGAGTATATCTAGGTATGATCATGTATATAGGCATCACGTCCGAGACAAGTAGACCGAAACGATTCTGCATCTACTACTATTACTCCACTCATCGACCGCTATCCAAAGATGCATCTAGAGTATTAAGTTAAAACAGAGTAACGCTTTAAGCAAGATGACATGATGTAGAGGAATAAATTCATGCAATATGATAAATACCCCATCTTGTTATCCTCGTTGGCAACAATACAATACGTGCCTTGCAACCCTTTCTATCACTGGGTAAGGACACCGCAAGATTGAACCCAAAGCTATGCACTTCCCCCATTGCAAGAACTACCAATCTAGTTGGCCAAACCAAACGGATAATTCGCAGAGACTTGCAAAGATAACCAATCATACATAAAAGAATTCAGAGAAGATTCAAATATTATTCATAGATAAGCTGGATCATAAACTCACAATTCATTGGTCTCAACAAACACACCGCAAAAAGAAGATTACGTCGAATAGATCTCCACGAGAGAGGGGGAGAACATTGTATTCAGATCCAAAAAGAGAGAAGAAGCCATCTAGCTACTAGCTATGGACCCGAAGGTCTGAAGTAAACTACTCACACTTCATCAGAGAGGCTATGGTGATAATGTAGAAGCCCTCCGTGGTGGATGCCCCCGCGGAGCTCCTAACAGGCCCCAAGATGGGATCTCGTGGATCTGGGAAGTTCTTGGCGGTGGAATTAGGTTTTTGGCTCCTGTTATGATCGTTTGGGGGTATGTAGGTATATATAGGAGGAAGGAGTACGTCGGTGGACCAACAGGGGGCCCACGAGGCAGGGGGCGCGCCCCCCACCCTCGTGACCGCCTCTGTTGTTCCTTGGCGTAGGGTCCAAGTCTCCTGGATCACGTTCGGCAAGAAAATCACGTTCCCAAAGGTTTCATTCCGTTTGGACTTCGTTTGATATTCCGTTTCTTTGAAACACTGAAATAGGCAAAAAACAGCAATTCTGGGTTGGGCCTCCGGTTAATAGGTTAGTCCCAAAAATAATATAAAAGTGGAAAATAAAGCCCAATATAGTCCAAAACAGTAGATAAAGTAGCATGGAGCAATAAAAAATTATAGATACGTTGGAGACGTATCACTCGTCGCACCCACCGAAGAGCACCTCAAGTACGTGATCCGGATGCACTTCCCCAGAGAGATGCCCACCAACAACACTGCTGAGTACGAGGGATTGCTTGCCGGTCTCAGGATCGTGGCAGACCTCGGGGTTAAGAAGCTCATCGTCAGGGGTGACTCGCAGCTCGTTGTCAGACAGGTCAACAAGGATTATCAGAGCCCATTGATGGAAGCTTACGTGGATGAGGTGAGGAAGCTGGAGGAACGCTTTGACGGTATCCAAGCGGAGCACATCCCCCGAGCGGAGAACGACACCGCCAATTACCTGTCAAAGCGTGCCGCATTCAAGCTACCTGTGGAACCGGGTACCTTTTTGCTCTGGCTAACTCAACCATCCGTCGAACCATCAGCGGGGCAGAACAAGCGGAGGAAGTCAGGTCGGCAAGTACTTTTCCTACCGAGCCCCTGGGGCTGCGGCAAGGGTCTTGCCGAGACGCCGAGCCTCGCCTAAGAGCAATCGCTTCGCAGGCGTCAAACCCTGGCCGTAGAGACATCCGCTCCCATGGCGGAAGACATGCCTTTGGCCCTTGCCGTCGAGCCCCAGGCTCCGGCATGGGCACAGCATACCGTCCAAATCCTCCAAACAAGGGAGCTTCCTGAGGAGCAGGAAGAAGCGGAAAAAGTAGCCCGTCGGTCCGCCCTGTACCAGTTCGTCAATGACGTCCTATACAGGAGAAGGCCAAACAGTATGAAATCGAAGTGCATCCCCTGGGAGGAAGAACTGGAGCTGTTGGCGGAGATACATGGAGGCATATGTGGCTCCTACATAGGGTCGAGGGCCCTTGCCGGGAAGGCGTTCCGGCAAGGTTTCTTCTGGCCCACCGCTCTCCAGGATGCGACGGCACTAGTAACCAAGTGTGAAACGTGTCAATTCCATTCAAATAAGCTTCATCAACCAGCCCAAGCCCTTCAAACAATCCCTCTCTCCTGGCCATTCTCGGTCTGGGAGCTCGACATACTGGGCCCTTTCCCCCACGCTGTCGGGGGCTTTGAGTACTTGTACGTTGCAATCGACAAGTTCACAAAGTGGCCGGAAGTGGAAGCAGTGACAAAGGTAACTGCTCAGTCAGTTGTCAAGTTTATCAAAGGAGTGGTCTTCCGTTTTGGTGTGCCAAATAGAGTCATCACCGACAATGGCACGTAGTTCATGAGCCACACCTTCATGCAATACATTCAAGACCTTAGCAGCAAGGTCTGTTTTGCTTCCGTGGCACACCCACGGAGCAACGGCCAAGCGGAGAGGGCGAATGCTCAAGTGTTGCGAGGCCTAAGAACAAAGACTTTTGAGAAGCTGCGCAAGAGTGGAAGGCACTGGATTGATGAATTGCCGGCAGTTCTTTGGTCGATCAGGATGACGCCAAATCGAGCCACCAGCCTGACACCTTTTGCCCTGGTCTACGGGGCAGAAGCAGTTCTCTCCATAGAACTCATATACGGGTCACCTCGAGTGCTCGCTTATGATGAGCTTGAGCAAGAGCAGTTGCGCCAAAATGACGCGACGCTCCTTGAGGAAGATCATCGTCGGGCGACTGTGAGAGCAGCGCGCTACCAGCAAGCCTTGCGCCGCTACCATAGCCGCAAGGTTCATGCCCGAAGATTTGAGGAAGGCAAACTTGTTCTTCGGCGCGTTCAGTCAGCCAAGAATGCCAACAAGTTGACACCGAAGTGGGAAGGCCCTTATCGGGTAATACGAGTCACCAGGCCCGGCGCAGTCCGCCTGGAGATCGAAGATGCCGTCCTAGTGAACAACTCCTGGAACATCGAGCATCTTCGCAAGTTTTACCCATACGACGCGGCTTGCCGGGCCTCCCGGCAAGCCACCTTTTGTACAAGCTTTGCCGGCAAGGCATGTAACCCTTCGTACAAAGCCAGGCGCAGACCCTAAGCATAAATAAATGAAGCGCTGGCGCCCTAAGTTATAGCATGCATGCTAGGTCGAGTCTCTTCCTTGGTTAGGGTTGATAGTGCTTAGTGGTGACTAACCCCTAGCCTAGAGGTCGAGTGCGCGTCAATTTTTTTCTTTTCTGTCCTCCTTTGGTTCGCAGGGCACATGAGCACTTTTGCTGAGCTACTTGGAAGAAAGGAAATAGACCGACATCCCGACCCCGGCAAACCAGAGTTACCGGGGGCTGCAAGCACAAGGATCCAACCGCGGCAAGACAAGGTTGCCGGGGGCTGCAGATCCAGATAAGTCTTTTATCCTCTGTCATGCATTTTGGAACAGGAGTGGGTCATGTGAAACCTTGTTTTTATCTCTAGGCTGTCGTGCTCCCCTGTTTCCTGTACCTAAGGATTATTTCCTGGGTCCGGATTTGGTTGTAGCCGCGGAGGCAAGGAGGTAGAACGAGGAGCCTAAACCCCATTTCATCCCTGCCTCCGCCAAGAGCGCGAGAACGGTCGAGTGGAGTGGGGGGGACGGCAAGGCCTGTTGCCGGGCGAAAAACGTTTATCTTAAACAATAACAAGGATTCGCTCCTTGTCGCGGGTTTTACCCACGAATGAAGAACCCGGCAAGCATCCCTTTTTCATTAAAAACATCCCATACATGTACAGTTCGTACAGAATGAAAAACATGAACAAAGGGGATTACAAGCTTTAAATTTAGCAAGGCCCGAAGGCTTAGAGATTAAAAAATAGATAAGGTGCCCGTGATCCCTTTCTTGTCCCTCTCCTCAGGAGGCAGGTCAAGGAGGCGAGAGGACAAAAGGGGCACCTAGGCGAGCTACGAGCAGCGGAAAGCACCAAGAGAACACCTCGGTGGCCGCCTACGGGTAGGCCGGTGATGACGGTGCCGAGAAAGGAGCTGGAAGACGAGGCGGCAAGACCGGCAGTACGCGACGAAGGCGTCGGTGCCCGCGTACTCCGAGTTGACGGCCTTGCCGCCCTCCCTCCTCCTCTTTCGCAGCCTCCCGACGCCAGCCGCCCAAGGATACGGCCCCGAGAAGTTCAAGGAGCTGGCCCCACCCCCCGCAAAACCCTGCCGGAGGAGCGGCCAGGTGCAGATGCTGCTGCTGCCACACCCGCCCAGGCGCGGGGCGTCCGACGCCTAGTCGGACTCATTCCCGTCATATGCCCCGCTGTCCTCCTCATCACTTTCGCTCGAGGAAGAGCTTCCATCGTCGGAATCTCCATCGGAGGAGCTCTCCACGCAGCACTTCAGGCGAGTCCCGAAGTCCCCGAAGACCTTGACAGAGAGCAGGCCGTCCTCCATCAATTTGAAGTAGAGGATGAGCCCCGCCGTCAGGCTGTGGATGTGAGCGAATGTGTTCCACCCACGACGGAGGTACATGACCCGAGGAGCCAGGAAGTCGACGTCGACCCGCGTGCCCTCATTCCCATAACCCCTCATATGCAATCTGAGGGATTGGGGCCGGTCGCGCTCCATCTCCTGAGCAAACGGGGCGGGAAGACGGAGACGATGATGCGGAGGCTGACGCGGCCTAATGAAGAACTCGCGGGACTGGTCTCCGACATGGCCTTCCATCGGGAAAGGCACCATTGGCGGGGGCGAAGCCGGCGCGCCGCCCCGTCCTCCTCTTCCCCGAGCACTACGACCTTTACCCCGACCTCGCCCATGGCCTCTCCCCCTTCCCCTCGCGGCCGGTTCCACCACCATGGGCTCAGGAAGAGGAGGGACGTGCTGTCGAGCGGAGACCCTCGCCGCCACCGTCGAGGGGCCCAGATTCCCTTTCTCCATGGCGAGTGAAAGGAATAAGCAGAAGCAAGAGGAAGCAAATGATAGAAGAATGCGGGACGCCATCCCCCCTTCCCCCTCTTTATAAAGGGACGGGGTCGGGGCTCGGCCTCCCCGCTCGGCCAATCCAGCCACCGGAGGCGTAGGGAATCAAGACCGACCCGCTGCCCCAACCAGCGACGGCCCGGTTTCCCGCCTCCACCGCTTGCCACCCCAGGCGCATGAAGGACGCGTGGCGGACATGCAGAACTGAGGGGATGGGTGAAGCGACCTCTCCCCACCCCGTGATTGTGGGGAGTGGACGCCTTGAAGACCGCGACCCGGCCCCGTTCAGTAAATGAGCCGCGCCTCCACGCCTCCCTCTTTTTACGGGGAAGGCGCAAGCCGCCTCTTTACTGCGATATGACGCATGCGTGTGGAAACCGCCCCACGCATGCCGCCCACATCACGCACATCCCTCCACGCCGCGCCGCGCGCGGGGGTCATGGGAAGCGCAGCGCGCGAAAAGTCTTACCACGGTAAAAACCACCCCGCCTGCCCGCGCACCGTTTTGGGCCTGGCCCAACAACGTGTCCCGCTTATGTGTGGCCCAGGCCCGGGGGCTCCTGTCGGTGTACAAAAGAAGGGGCGCACTTTTGTACCCCTTTACCTGTGCACGGGCAGTCGGAGCCGCGCTCGCGGTTGCACCAAGCAGAACAGGGGAGGTGAGCCAAGGTAAGACCGAAGCCCAAGACAATCAGAGCAACGAAAAGGCCAAGACCACGAAGAAGAGAGGGACAAAGCAGGTTGCCCCTGCAAAACCCTTGCCGGGGCAGCTCGCCCCACACCAACAGAGCGAGCCACCCTTGAGCCCACGGCCCCCAACGCCATCATCCACGTGGGGCCAGGGCTTGGGAAGGCACCTCTATGGTAGCATGCAGATCTTTGTGAAGACATATTCAAGATCAAATGAGGATTAGAAGACGACGATCCTCGGCAAGATCCTTGCCGGGGACGACAAAGCACCGCGGCAAGACCCTTGCCGGGCCACACGGCAAGACCCTTGCCGGGCCACACGGCAAGACCCTTGCCGGGCCACACGGCAAGGCCCTCACCAAGGATGCCAGCAGGGCCACCGCCAGGCCCACACCAACCAAGCTTCCACCGCCGTTCACACGCAGCTGCCAGCCCAACCAGGTGGGCGGGCACCTGCGTGGCAACATGCAGCTCCCAGGCCAACTCATCGAGCGCCTGCGTGGCGGCATGTAGATCTTCGTGAAGGCTCCGCCACCGTGCCACCTCAGCTGCCTGCCTGCCTACATGGCACCACGCGCCTCACTGGCCAAGGCGCGTGTCAAAGCAAGGAGGAGCGGCGACGAATGGGACGGGCCTCGCCCCCGTCCCCAATAAAGCAAGGGGACACCAAAGCTACGCATTAAATGCCTCTTGTCCTGTAATACGAGCGATAAGCTCAAGGCACTATATGCCTTTCCACCTCCTGTGTGCCACTGTGGCAGCCCCTTCCGACTATAAAAGGAGGCCCATGGCATACTTGAGAAGGATTCGGCTCTTTCGAACCACGCACTCACCACAGCTAGTTTGAGAGCTCAAGAACTATCTGAAATACACCCACCAAAGCAGGACTAGGGTTTTATGCATCCTCGCGGCCCGAACCTGGGTAAACAATTCTTGTACTGGCTACTGATCCTGCTCTTGTTGCAACCCTGCGCCCCGGCAACCGTAGTAGGGATTCTTGTGATCCCATAGGTGTCGTTCCACACCGACACCTCCCATCCCTGTTCTTCCTTTTCTTTGTTCTCAGTTTTGATTTTGGGCCCCGCTTCACCTTTCTTTCTGGTGTCCAGACCCTCTCTCGACGGACCAGGAGGATATCAACACCGTCATCGAGGAGGTCGCCAAGGATGCCGAAGCCGAGGCCGCCAGGATCGCAGCTGGGGAAGCCGCCGAGGAGGCCGGCAAGGGGCCTGCCGGGGAGGCCGACAAGGCCGCTGCTGATAACCCACAAGTATAGGGGATCAATTGTAGCCTCTTTCGATAAGTAAGAGCGTCGAACCCAACGAGGAGCTAAAGGTAGAACAAATATTCCCTCAAGCTCTATCGACCACCGATACAACTCTACGCATGCTTAACATTCGCTTTACCTAAAACAAGTATGAAACTAGAAGTACTTTGTAGGTGTTGTTGGATAGGTTTGCAAGAAGATAACGAGTACGTAAATAAAAGCTAGGGGCTATTTAGATAAAGAAGCGATAAAGTAAATATAGCGAGTGTGGAAAAGTGGTGGTAGGCGTTGCGAAATTGTCCCTAAGTAATTGACTACGTTACTAGACCGATAGCAAGTTTCATGTGGGAGAGGCCACTGCTAGCATGTCATCCCTGACTTGGAATTCTATGCACTTATGATTGGAACTATTAGCAAGCGTCCGCAACTACTAACGTTCATTAAGGTAAAACCCAACCATAGCATTAAGATATATTGGTCCCCCTTCAATCCCGTGACGCATCAATTTCTATGCTAGGTTGAAGCTTCATCACTCTTGCCCTCCAATACATAGTCCTATCAACATACAACTAACCCTATGGTGTGATCCACGCGCGCGCTCATATGATGGGCACCAAAGGACAGCAACATAACCACAAGCAATTTAAACCAATCATAGCAATTCACCAATTACCGATAGGACGACGAAAATCTACTCAGACATCATAGGATGGCAACACATCATTGGATAATAATATGAAGCATAAAGCACCATGTTCAAGTAGAGGGTTCAGCGGGTTGCGGGAGAGTGGACTGCTGTAGATATAGGGGGGAAGGTGATGGAGATGTTGGTGAAGATGGCGTAGGTGTTGGTGAAGATCGCGGTGATGATGATGGCCCCGGCGGCGTTCCGGCGTCACCGGAAGCGAGGGGGAGAGAGCCCCCCTTCTTCTTCCTTGACCTTCTCCCTATATGGGAGAAGGGTTTCCCCTCTAGTCCTTGGTCTCCATGGCGTGGGAGGGGTGAGAGCCCCTCCGAGATTGGATTTTTCTCTTTGTCTCTCTCTCTCTCTTTGTTTCTGCATTCTGAATTCTGCCCTTTCACCGTTTCTTTTATAACCGGAGATCTGTAACTCTGATTGGATTGAAACCTTCGCCCAGATTTTTCTCCGAAAATTAGTTTTCTTGCGGCCAAAGAAGAGCAACAACCGCCTTACGAGGGGCCCACGAGGGTCAGGGGCGCGCCCAGGGGGCAGGCGCGCCCCCCTGCCTCGTGGCCCTCTCGGGCACCGTCTCGCGTTGATTCTTCTTCCCATATTTCACAAATATTCCAAAAATATTCTCTGTCCGTTTTTATCCCGTTTGGACTCCATTTGATATGGGGTTTCTGCGAAACATAAAACATGCAACAAAAAGGAAGTGGCACTGGGCACTGGATCAATATGTTAGTCCCAAAAATAGTATAAAAAGTTGCCAAAAGTATATGAAAGTTGAATAATATTGGCATGGAACAATAAAAAAATTATAGATACGACAGAGATGTATCAGCATCCCCAAGCTTAATTCCTGCTCATCCTCGAGTAGGTAAATGATAAAAAGACTATTTTGATGTGGAATGCTACCTAGCATAATCTTGATCATGTAATCTAATCATGGCATGAATATTAAAACACGAATGATTCAAAGAAATAGTCTATCATTTGACATTAGGACAATAATACTTCAAGCATACTAACCAAGCAATTATGTCTTATCAAAATAAAATAGCCAAAGAAAGCTTATCCCTACAAAATCATATAGTTTGGCCATGCTTCATTTTCGTCACACAAAATGCTCCCATCGTGCACAACCCCAATGACAAGCCGAGAAATTGGTTCATACTTTTTAACGCGCTTCAACCTTTTCAACCCTCACGCAATACATGAGCGCAAGCCATGGATATAGCACTATGGGTGAAATAGAATATGATGATGGAGGTTTGTGTGAGAAGACAAAAAGGAGAAAGTCTCACATTGACGCGGCTAATCGACGGGCTATGGAGATGCCCATCAATTGATGTCAATGCAAGGAGTAGGGATTGCCATGCAACGGATGCACTAAAGCTATAAGTATATGAACGCTCAAACTGAAAACTAAGTGGGTGTGCATCCAACTTGCTTGCTCATGAAGACCTCGGGCATTTGAGGAAGCCCATCATCGGACTATACAAGCCAAGTTCTATAATGAAAATTCCCACTAGTATATGAAAGTGATAACTCGAGAGACTCTCTATATGAAGAACATGGTGCTACTCTGAAGCACAAGTGGGTAAAAGGATAGTAACATTGCCCCTTCTCTCTTTTTCTCTCATTTTTTTCTTTTTTTTTCTTTTTTTGGTGGGCTTCTTTGGCCTCTTTTTTTATTTTGGCTTCTTTGGCCTCTTTTATTTTGACAACCTCACATGGGACAATGTTCTAATAATGATGATCATCACACTTTTATTTACTTACAACTCAATATTACAACTCGATGTCTAGAACAAAGTATGACTCTATATCAATGCCTCCGGCGGTGTACCGGGATGTGCAATGATCTAGCGTAGCAAAGATATCAAAAAAGGACAAGCCATGAAAATATCATGCTAGCTGTCTTACGATCATGCAAAGCAATATGACAATAAATGCTCAAGTCATGTATATGATGATGATGGAAGTTGCATGACAATATATCTCGGAATGGCTATGGAAATGCCATGATAGGTAGGTATGGTGGCTGTTTTGAGGAAGATATAATGAGGATTATGTGTGATAGAGCGATCGTATCACGGGGTTTGATGCACCGCTAAGTTTGCACCAACTCTCGAAGTGAGAAAGGGCAATGCACGGCATCAAGAGGCTAGCAATGATGGAAGGGTGAGAGTGCGATAATCCATGGACTCACATTAGTCATAAAGAACTCATATACTTATTGCAAAAGTTTATTAGCCCTCGAAGCAAAGTACTACTATGCATGCCCCTAGGGGGATAGATTGGTAGGAAAAGACCATCGCTCGTCCCTGACCGCCACTCATAAGGAAAGCACTCAAAGAACACCCCATGCTTCAAATTTGTCACAAAACGTTTACCATACGTGCATGCTACGGGACATGCAAACCTCAACACAAGTATTTCTCAATTTCACAATTACTCAACTAGCACGACTCTAATATCACCACCTTTATATCGCAAAACTATTGCAAGGAATCAAACATATCATATTCAGTGATCTACAAGTTTTATGTAGGATTTTATGACTAACCATGTGAATGACCAATTCCTGTCAACTCTCTAAATAGATATAAGTGAAGCAAGAGAGTTTAATTCTTTTTACAAAAGATATGCCCAAGCTCTAAAAAATATAAGTGAAGCAAAAGAGCATTCTACAAATGGCGGTTATCTATATGAAGAGAAACAGGCAATCCAAACTTCAAATGATATAAGTGAAGCACATGAGGCATTCTATAAAGCCATACTCAAAATATATAAGTGAAGTGCAATGAGAATTATATAAATCAACCAAGGACAATCTCATACCAGCATGGTGCATCAAAGAAAAGTGAAAACTAAATGCAAAAGACGCTCCAAGATCTGCACATGTCACATGAATGAAACGAATCCGAAAACATACCGATACTTGTGAAGAAAGATGGGATGCCTTCCGGGGCATCCCCAAGCTTAGACGCTTGAGTCTCCTTGAATATTTACTTGGGGTGCCATGGGAATTCCAAATCTTGAGCTCTTGCCTCTCCTCCTTTTCCTCATATCGAGACCTCCTCGATCTTCGAACACTTCATCCACACAAAACTTCAACAGAAAACTCGGTAAGATACGTTAGTATACTAAAGCAAATCACCACTCTAAGTACTGTTGCAAACCAATTCATATTCTGTTTTTGCATTGTAGCTACTGTAATATAAATTTTCCATGGCTTAATCCACTGATATAAATCGATAGTTTCATCAAAACAAGCAAACTATGCATCAAAAACAGAATCTGTTTTAAACAGGACAGTCTGTAATAATCTGAACATTCACCATACCTATGGTACATAAACAATTCTGCCAAAATTAGGAAAAATAAAAAATTTGTATAGAAAGACAGTGCAAAATTTTTCAGAACCATTTTACGTTCCAGTAAAAAATGTAAAATCGTGCACTACAGTCAAAGTTTCTGTCCTGCGCCGTACAAACCAACAAGCATTGTAAACATCCTAAAGGCAAACCTTGTCACATTATTTTTATTATACAATGGAATTGTACAAGGGGGTAATTATTTTTATTGAAAAGTTTCTGTTATCAAGATTCACAAAGTTTCCGTGAGCATGAACAAAGTTCAAGGAGCTCCCCCACTTCAACAATGCTTGTCTCTCTCACTTTCACTTTCCTTTTTGAAAAAGTTTTGGGTTCCCCTCTTTATTTTTTTGTTTTTAAACTTTATAAAAGCACACAACAGAAATAAATGACTCTCTAAAACTTCTGGGTTGTCTCCCTTGCTAGGCATATAGTGCTCAAGTAATGGATCCACCCGGATCCCAAGGTATATCAAAGCCAATTTTAATTAACAATGATTTGTGATTTAGTAGTGAGCACAAAGTAACATATATCATGCAACAACAAAGTCTAACTCTCTTCCTATGCATCGGCATGTCATAAAATAACAATTCATGCACATCAAGTAAAGGCCAATGCATAGTATAAACAGTTTCTTGCAATTTTGTCATGTTGGAAACATAGAGAGGTGGAGATATTGTTCCTCTCTCATAATAATTGCAAGTAGGAGCAGCAAGCACATGCATATTATATTCATCAAAATCATCATGTGCAACGGTGAAAGGCAACCCATCAATATAATCCTTAATAAGTGCAAACTTCTCCGATATAGTGTAGTCGGGAGAATTCAAAAAGATAATAGGACTATCATGCGTGGGTGCAATAGCAACAATTTCATGTTTAACATAAGGAACTATAGCAAGTTCATCTCCATAAGCATAATTCATATTGGCATCTTGGCCACAAGCATAGCAAGCATCATCAAAAAGGGATATTTCAAAAGAATCAACGGGATCATAACAATCATCATAGCATTCATCCTTCGGTAAGCATGAAGGGAAATTAAACAATGTATGAGTTGAAGAGTTACTCTCATCAGAAGGTGGGCACGGGTGATCAATCCGCTCTTCCTCCTTTTGTTCTTCGCTCTCCTCATCATCTTTTTCATCCAATGAGCTCATAGTTTCATCAATTTCTTCTTCCATAGACTCCTGCAAAATATTAGTCTCTTCTTGGAAACCGGAGGAGTCCTCAATATATGGTTTAACATAGGCTTTAGAAGAATAATTATCATAGCAATATTTAAGTATGGCAAAATTTTCAGATTTGTAAAGAGTAGCATCATACTTTTCAATCAAAGAAGCAATTTCATAAGCACCCTTAAAAGCAACAAATTCTTCAATTTGTTGAACATCACAGTAATTATAAACACCCTTAGCATACGCAGATACGATTCCATTATCGCTAAACTCACATTGGTAGGGAAGGTGTTTCTTAGGGTTTTCAGAACAACAAGTAACATCATATATGTCACATAAATTCCAAGCATAGCACTGCAAACGATGAATTTGATCCAGTAAAAGTTCCCCTTTTTTAGATAAGCGGTGTCGCATATAACAAGCATGCTCATTTAAAGATTTGCCCTCAACTGAGCTAGTTGGGGTTTCAGCACGAGCACAAAGGGATCGAAGATGATCCAAGTAAAAAGCTTACGAACAACCAAAGATAGCATTTGAAACTGGACATATGCTAACTACAAACAACCGAACAATCAAAAAACTTTAAAAGAGGCATATGCTAGCTATAACAGGCTTAACAGCAAGCAAATATATGCATTCCTATCGGTATCTCTACAAAAAAAAATACACTTCCATGATGATACATGTTTGTCACAGTAGGTCGCGTTTTTTGTCATGCATGTACATCCATGACAAAGTTATGACAGAATCAAGATAGTCATATGCTGTCGTAGAAGTGTTCCATGACATTACCAAAATTATCATCACGGAAGTGTCCACTTCCATGATGATAAATCACGCGTCATAGAAGTGCTTTCGTCAACGGTGACCGACACGTGGCATCCACCGTAACGGAACGCCGTTAAGCTATCGGGTCGGATTTTGGATCCGATAACCCGTTAACAGCCCTGACCAATGGGAAATTTCCACATGTAAAATTTGATTGGTCAAGGAACATTGTCGGCTCGTCGATGGGCGATGGCGCCCGTCCATTGGAGGAGACATCCCTATGATACGTCGACACGTGGCTGGGCCCAACAGAGGCCCATATAGGTTAAAAAGGCTGGCCCCGTCAAAGGCCCGTAGAACTTAATCAGGTACTAGTGGGCCAGCCCAATAACGGCCTGCTTAATAAAGGCTCATTTACGGCTCGAAGCCAGATCTGGCCCATTAATTGTTCGCCCAATGTTTGGTCCCATTTATGGCCCGAAGCCAGATCTGGCCCGTTAATTGTTCGCCCAATATTTGGGCCCATTTGCGGCCCGAAGCCAGATCTGGCCCGTTAATTGTTTGTTCACCGAATATTTGGGCCCAACTACAGCCCAGTGACTTTCGGCCTGTTAGAGGCCTGATGTAGACATGGGCCCATTTTATCCCAGTGTGACTTTCGGCCTAGGAATGGCCCGTGCTGCCCATGGGCCATATATGGTCCGACGGGACATCGGGCCCACTAACGGCCCGTGCTAAAGGTGGCAACAGTTAAGCCCAACGTGACTTTGGGCCTGTTAAAGGCCTGTCGCGTAATTCGGCCTGTTGATGCCTGTACTAAGCTTTCGGCCTCTTAAAGGCCCATGATATCAATGAGCCAACTAAGGCCCGAGATATGTTTCGGCCTGGTAACGGCCCGTGAGCTAACTCGGCCCAAAACGGCCCGGTCTACATTTCGGCCTGCTGAAGGCCCGTCGATGACTAGTGAAAATTGAGGCCCAACATGCATTTTGGCCTGCTAAAGGCCCGTGGTTTCATCTCGCCGTAACAGGCCAAGACAATATTCAACTGTTAATGGCCCAACGCTACCTGGGCCAAACTAAGCGCTAGGTCGACAGAAGGCCCAACTAAAATATAGGCCGGTGTAAGTTTGGGCCTGGCACAATGTGTGAAGGCCCCAATCATTTGGGCCCAAGAAATACACAGGCCGGCCCAATTGTGGCCCGCTAAAAACCAGGCCCGTTAGAGTCGAATGTTTCGTCCAAATCGACTACATCTGATTTTTTTCAGATAGCTTAATGATGGCGAGAACTAGTAGGAATTAAGAACAAACCTACTCTATACAATAAAGAAATTACGGCATAGTAACTAAGAATAAACCTACACTATACAATATAGGATTTAAGGTATATTACATCCACTGGGCATCGAAGTTCGCCACCAGTGATCATAAAGCGCAACGAAGAAGCATATTACAAAAACTGGGCACCATTGCAGCGTAACAAAATAATCTTGACCGAGAGCACTTCCAGACAGTTCAAGAAAGGTTAGCCTTATGGGGAACTGCTATGCAAGTTCTTGAGCAAGGCTATGAGACCGCCTAGCATGTCGGTCATAGCTTCTGTGTGTAGCTGTTTAGCGATGAGGTTCTCATTGGTGTTCTCCGCAATCTTTCTTAGAGATAGGACTTCAAGTCGAAGTTGAGTTGCAGAATGCCTTTCTGCTAGAACTTGGGAATGAAGAAGTCGAACTGATTCAGACAACGAATTATGTGAGCTTGTCTGACTGTTAGTCTCAAGTAACTTGAACACTGCATCAAGACAAGACTTTGGGGTTGTCTCGCTATCTTCAAGATGTTTTGCCTTCTTTGCTACAATATATGTTGGGTTTGTCTCACAGCCTTCAGCAGACTTGTGCATGCCTTCAGCCATATCACCCTGAAACAAAGCAGAGAGATGACAGGTTTGCACGTGTATAAACAAAGATGATAACTGTTCTGTCAATTCTATCCAATTTCAAATTAGAAAATAAAGAGTAAGTTCAAAATATCAATAGCATAATTTGGCATTGTTCATAATGCGGGAGCTTCACCACACTCTTGGATTACCATGTCAACATAACAAGCATAGATGAAGGCAAAGAAAATCATTGTATCTATTTTGGATAATGTGCATGGCATGTTGTTCATATCATCACCACATCAAGAAGATAAAACAGAGATGACAAGGTGCAAACGTGGGCTGCTTCACCACACAATCGGATTATAAATCCACAAAAACAAGCATACATATAGGGAGTATTAAGTAACGTGCATGGTATGAATAAGGAATTTGGTTTTACAAGTAAAACTTAGAACTGACGGTTCTTACGAACATGCATTTTGGTAGAAACAGCAAACTAAACTGCAGTAAACGATAGGGAGTATGAGCAAATTAAACAGCAGTTGAGGATAAAGGCTTTAGAAGGACTGACTTACATTAACAGTTAACACAGGCTTTATAATGCCCTTCTCCATGTCAAGGGAAGGATAACTCAAGAATTTTAGCACGGAATGTTCTTCATAAGCATTGCATGTACTCTACATTTTGTAGAGAGTAATTATAGATATGATAATACTGGAAGGGATAGAGGATAATGAAGATAAGATGCAGATTGATTCTACATAATCAACTACCAATCCCTGGAAGTAGTTGTTAATGTAAGTATAGTGATAGACCACGTTCAGTCCTTACAAGAGGACTGCAGAGCTAAACCTCTTCAAAAGCATTGGGTTGATTCTAAATTTATGTAAGAGTCCATACGGATCTTATAATGTCCACCAAATGGACAATTACGAGGCTAACATGTGCAGTGATGCTACATATTCAAACAGCTATGAAAGTAAGTATGGTCATACAGGGCAAGAGGTACTCACAAGAGCAATGCGTGTGCAAAGATAGTTGTAGATCTCATGGTCCCTTGAGAACGGATGTTCTTACGCTAACAGTTTTAGTACAAGTGAGACATTAAGGCAAATGCAGAAATGTAGTTCAAATTGTGATGTGATATCATAGACGGTACATTACGCTGCAGCGAGACCAATGTGTAACAAGATTATTCCATCACCGTCGGATAAATGTAGCAGGAGACTTTACAGAAATTTCGTTCAGAGGCTTGCCATCGAAGTGCGCTTGCCTCAGGTAGGAACGATACTTCATCAACGAGTGCTTGAAAAGCGCAACCAACCCTTGCTCGTCATCATAATCCAGTTTGCTCCTTGCCTATTTAAAAGAATGAAATCTTGTGTCTTCTGTCAGCAGAAACATATGCAGTAATGACCATGAATAACATTAGTACATTACTTACGCGTAAGTTGCGGAGGAAGACTGGAAATTGTTCTGTGTTTGTGGTATAATCTTTCCATGAAGGAAAGATGCGCACAAAGTTCCTGACAACAACATAAGATTCGTCTTCTAAACTGGGAAGAAATGGAACAGGGGTCCTATTTGCTGCAATTGGGGCTCTCTCTGGTTCGAAAAGGGATTTGGCAACTGGATTTGGTGTACTCTTTGCTGGAATGGGGGTTTTGCGTCGTACAACTGGTGCTATGTCAACTGGCATAATCATATTGTTTGCTGCAGTTGGGGTCTGCTGAGTTGGGGCATCAGAAATGACCAGTGTAGTAGGGCTAGAGTCTGCTAGAGTTGGGGTACTTTGTGGGTCAGGTGATATTGCAACTACACCTAATGGGCTATTTGATTTATCAGGTGCCACTACCTTCTCCAAATACTTTGCTTGTGCTCCTCCACGATCAGCAATCGCCCTCTTCCTTTTGAACGTATGATACACAAGAACATCATTTGAATGGATAAATATGGTATGATGACAGATGGAATATGTACTGAAAATGGATAGGCAGGGCGTATTCACATACACGTTGTGTAAACTAAGCTAATGGCAGTTCAACAAAGTAGAAGCAATGCAAAGCATCGATTTGCAAGATATGTGCGAGCAATGTAACCTTGGAAAGTTAGAGCAAGTACCTTGATGGGTGAATAAGATAGGCATCTTCCTCGACTCCTCCACTAGGGAGCTACATTGACTTAGGTCTCCTCTAGCTCAGAATCCTTTATTAGGATCATATTCGAGCATGAATCAGAGGTGGAGAGCGTTTGCATTGCATTGCATCCAGACTTGATTTTAGTCCCTTAATGCCAAGTTTGACAGCCATGGCATTGTTCGCTTTATTCTTTTCATGCGCAAGCTCATAATCATTATGATGCTGTTAGAATCTGAGATTCATGAAAACATAAAAGTATTCAGATTATCTATGGAATGCATTGCAGTTCAAGTTGGAGAGTGTCTCCTATAAACCCCTGCATATGCAAAGTTCACCTCCCCAACCGTCTTGACCAGACCACACATAGAAATACAAACCCTTATGTCTCTATAACAGCAGGCACACATTTCAAAACTGAAGTAGGAACATTATAATCATATGAAATTCAGTATTTGAACAAATAAACTAAGCAATTATGAGTGGCCTAATGTTTAGCTTCAAGGGTGGAGTGTTGGTAGTGCGACACAAAGCAAGTAGGCAGATTGTATTCCATGTAAAAGATCGAAACCTATGTAAAAGCTGGAAATGACACTTTCTTTCTATACAATGCAGTGTTCGTTACCCACACATGATGGAAGAGATCACATAGAGAAATACTATTCACTCATGTCTACTGTTCCAGTATATAGAAACAGGGTGGTCCACCCTAAAAGAATATTGACAACAAATATGACAAGGCAAGCATAGATCTAGTGAATCAATCATTTACTTGTGAGCTTATTAGGACAAGTATGCCGAATTGTAACTGCAATAAGAGACCGTCCACAATCTGAATGAAGAAGTTTGTCTAGCACTTATTGTTTGCAACTAATCGACGTGAATAATTGGATATTATATTGAATGAGTAAGAAAGACAAGTAAAATTGTCAACAAACCTGGTTTGCAGTAGTAATCTGGGTCAATGTTAATACGACCAACAATCCAAAATGACTAGTTTCTGTTCCGAGGGCCGGAATTTTGAAAACCCTGTGAAATTTAGAGGTACTAAAGATAAATACATCTGAACCATTAAGTGTAGGTAGCACTGAGCACACAACAAACCCTAATGATAGTCCTGCCTAATGAGTAATGAATCAATTAGAAAATGGGTGATGAGGAGTGGCTGCTGAGTGTTGATGATGTATCTCAAGATAAATCGGGTTGGCTTGGTGGGTGCTTCACGCATGAGCCCTGAACAGACTGGGAAGGTAGGCACGGCGGCGCGCCCGGGCAGCGGTGACGCTGTTGGGCGAGCGGCTCCTGGCCTCCTGTTAGTCCAGCGTCTCCTCCTAGAGTCATGTCGTCCGGGGACGGCAAGTCGCCGACGAGGAAGGCGGCTGAAGTAGTAGAGATCGAAGCGCTTAAGCGTGAACGAGGAGAATCGGGGCCTGGGACAACCCAAAATCCCAGGGTGGGCCGGCCCACCGTGGGCACCCTGTAGAGATACACACCCGAGCGGTGAACATGCATTTTCGAAACTAATTTAGGAACATTTAGCTGACCAATTAAACAACTCTTTTTTAATAATATCATATTCATATTTGAACAACTAAGCTTGTTTAGCATGATGGCTGGAGCAATGTTATTATGACACGAAGCACGTATTCTGATCGTATAGTGATCATAAAAGGGGGAAACTCTAAGCATATTTTTTTAGCAAAAGAGGGTTTCCTCCGATTTCTATTAAAGAAACCACCACGGAACCAACATGATCAATTAAACCCTAAGCATGATCAATTAAATCAGTACTATGGCTGTGCCATGGCAGATTTGAAGTCGCAAACCGGAGAAATGATATTTAGCATCCATTGTTTGCTTCAAAATAAGAACTAAATTCTAAGAGCTGAAAAGAAAGTAGAGTAACCAAGTTAAGATCTATTTTCTCGTTGAGATCAAAAAGTTGAGGAGATATGAAGTACCACCTCTCTTGCGGCGCCGTGTAGGCATCGGGGATGCGATGGCTGTCGGTGGCGTTGAAGCAGATCTGCGGCGGTAGACGGGTGCATCGGGGGATAAGACCCGTTGCGGTGGAAGAGAAGGTCGTGTGAGCGGCCCCGGCAAAGAGGACGACAGCACCGATGAAGCGAGAGGACGCGATGCAAGGCTATTGGTCTGTCGCCGTGGATAAGAAACGACCATCTCTAGCAGTGGACGACACGGTCTTGGTACGCGCTCCGGCATGGTGGAGGACGGTGGCGATGGATGTGGTGGAGGACGGCGACGATGGATGGGGTGGCGGACGGAGGCTGGTGTGGGGATGGGGTGTTCTAGCGCGGACGGTGTATGAATGGGAAAATGGAGGAGAGGTACGGGAACCATGTTTTGGGACGCGCTTGTCTGAAATATGGGAAAGTTATTTAACTTAGCCCCATTTAAAATGTGGACGCCTCAGAGGTTGGGGATAGGACGGTAATCTCAGATCTCGCCAATATTTTCCCTGAGCGATTTCGGCGAGGAGAGGGTGGTTGGCGCCCATGGTTGGCACCCACGGTGTATGAACGGGGCTGACAGGTAGGGCGGTTGTGTCACGTCTGAGTGAAGTTACAAACCTGCCCCTATTGAAAATATTTGCCTACATCGATTTCGGCCGAGTCGAGTTTGTTTTGCCGCCCACCGTGTATGAATGGGGAAATGGAGGGAGAAACAAAGGTCTTCCGGACGATCTTGAATTAAATGTGTTTTGCCGCACATGTTTGGCGCCCACCGTGTCGGAATGGGCTCAGAGGCAGTCGTGTCACGTCTACTTGAAGTTACTAACCTACCTCTATTGAGAGCAGTGGAAATCGGGCCGATGGATTGTCTGTGTCCAACTCAAATGTCACACGCAGCATAATGTGTACTCCCATTTAGATATGTACACAAGTGATGTATCAAAATTCAAATACCGAGTCAATCAACCAATAATGTACACAACTAACGAACATATAAACACATATATAGTATATGGATCAATAATATCAACTAACATACATAAGCCAGGCCGCTGTACTTTTTTTGGCTACTGTAAGTGCATCTAGTGCCCCTTAGTGATTTTGGTGTATTGAAGACTTATAGGTTAAGTAACTAATGCGTTTGTGAGTGTACATAGGCCTATAAGTCTATGAGGAGTTTGATATTTACAGAGAAAGTCGACCCCTAAAAATGAAGTTCTTCAACTGAAGACTTTGATATTCTGAAGACTTTCTGAAGACTTTGAAAGTGAAGAAATTGGTGTGATCTTGAAGACTTGGTATTCATTTGAGGAACATGAAGCGTGAAGACTTTTGTTTTCATAGTTTCATTTTCTCTTTCTTGAGTCATAGGAAACACCGTACTGTTAAAGGGGTCGAGGAAATACTAAGGAAAAATTTCCATGTGATGCTCAACTCAAAATCCTACACCTACCAATCCCTTCGAGTGAAGCCTTTGAAATCTCATACAGTTCACCAATTTCTTCAAATGACAGAGACGAAGTTCTTCCGGTCACGAGGAATTTGTTTCGACCGAGGAGTTAGGAATTCGCTAAAGTCTGGATTGCCTACACAAAGGAGGATCATGATAGCCCGAGGAATTTGATATTCAAATTTCGACGTTCTGTCTTCTTGCGCCTGACTGTCCCAAAATATCTTATCCACCTAACGGTCATATCATTGAAGGGCATTGATGTCTTATCATGTCGGGCTGCTCCCTAGGCTATAAATAGCCGCCCCCTACAACCACTAGCTGGTTGGCTGCTCCGAGAGAACTTGACACTTGTCATTTGAGAGTAACCCATCCTCTGAGGACTTTGAGAGAAAATCATCGAGTGAGGAAAAACCCAAAACCAAACCCCTACAACCCAAAGTGATTGAGCATCATTGAAGAAATTGATCCTGCGTGGATCCGACGCTTGTTACCTTTGAAGACTGTGCTTCTTCCAGACGGTTAGGCGTCATGGTCTAGAGCATCCAAGAGGAATTGTGGATCGCCGAGTGACCGAGTCTATGAAGGTTTGGAAGTCGCCTGAAGACTTACCACGAGTGATTGGACGAGGTCTGTGTGACCTTAGTTCAAGGAGAATACGGTGAGGACTTGGTGTCTGAGCTGCGTGCTCGGGATCGGGTGTCCGGACTGTGTGTCCTCGAGTTTAAATACTCAGCCGCTCCAACCGTGACGTATAACCGAGACAGCAGTTGGAACTGGTCTACCAAATCATTGTCTTCACCAACCTAACTGGTTCTATTTCCTCAACCCTTTCATTTCCTCATTCTTGTGTTGAGTGTTTGTTCATATCTGTGTTTGAAGACTTTGATCAAGACTTTCTCAATTTCCTCGTTCAATTTCTTCACCGCTTGTCTTCATCTTGTGTTATCCTGTGATTACGCTTTACAGACTGTGATTGTCTTCATTTCATCATGATGACTATGTGTGTATTCTGTTATGCTTACTTCGAGTACTTATTCCGCTGCACGTAGTTCTTCGCTAAGGAATTTCTCACCGCAAATTCCTCGGTGAAGAATTCATAAAATCGCCTATTCACCCCCTCTAGTCGATATAACGACTTTCAATTGGTATCGAGTGAGGTACTCCTTGTTCTGTGTGATTTTGGTTTAACCACCGGAGTTTTAGTTATG
>JAHIAM010005340.1:0-22558 GCA_021605205.1 Aegilops longissima
GGAGCTTAGTCCGTAATCTGAGAATATATACTATATAAGCTGGAGCCTCAGCTCTTGTTCGCTAGGGCACTCTCCACACTCTCGCCGCACTACATATATATATACACACACTGGAGGCTCAGCGTTCCTTTGCTAGGGTTTTCTATATTCACAGTCTCTCACCCTCTTCACCAGATCTAAACAAGACTATGTTGGCCTCTGTCTCTCTCTCCCCCCTCATAGCTGGTGAAGGAGGCGTTCGGATCCCGTCGCACCGGGAAGGGGAGGAGGTGCAGCGTTCACTCTATCGCCTTCGGCAAGGGAGGCAATCCACTGCCGGCCGCGCTATTCTCTTTCACCCAGTGCCTACGGGAGGGCCACCGACCCCTTCTTCCTACATGTGTCGTCGTGGTGTGTGCAGATCCGGCCTCCGCCGCCGCGCCTTGTGTAGCGACTGACCCAAAAGTGGTCAAATCTACGTATGCATACCATCCCAAGATCATCTTGGTACTCACGATTACATCGATAAAGTAATCAAAGTTCAATCACACTGAATATTATTACGTTTCTCATATAGAGTCTTTATTACAAGGGAATAAATTGGCTCAAGGCCAACTCATGAGAAATAAACTACTAATGCTTTGAGCGTCGAAGATAAAGCGAGTCCATCCGACTCCAAGGCAATCGCCAAGCGCGGGCGTAGCCTCACTCTGATCGGAATATACCTCTGCAACATAAGACGTTGCAGCCATGTAGGTCAGCTTTTTTGAATAAGCTGGCAAGTCATGAAGAACAACAATAATAAAGTTACTAACACTATATGCATTTTGGCTGTGGGGCTCTAAGTTTCATCATTTTGCGAAAAGCAAATTTTTTTCCTACTACAGTGGACTTGCTTGCAAATTACTACAATTGTTGGTAGTTATTGAGATGGTTCCGCCAACCAAAATCTCATTCCCAAATTATTAAGTCATAAAACCCCTCAAATTAATTCATTAGTTTTAGTGTTGAGATATCCGAATACTTCCAAGTTCCAGAGGCTCAAATGTAAAGTAGCAGGGACACGGCTGTCGATTAGATCTTTAACTCTGCGAGGTTTGCACTTTCCCATAAGAATCATTCCCTCCTTTAAAGTCTTAGCACTTCATGGTGTTTGAAGGCAGGGCCAGATAAACAGGGTCTTCCAAAGAGTTCTTACAGCTCTGCGGTACCCATCAATCCTCTGGTTCTTCTACATCTCGTAGTACCGTCAGCCAGCGTCACTACTAAGTCAACCCAGCGAGCCCATAATGGCTTGCGGCTGCGAGTATGCTTCGGTCATGGGGCATCCATCCTTCTCTTCGTGGCTGGGTGAAGCTTTCCATAAGATGTCATGGCACTTCTCCATGCATCCCGGCCACCATTGGGTTCTCGAGGTGCCCGTCAACAAATCCTCCACCAGTGGTGAATTTCGAAGTCCATCTTGATCATTGTAGTTCATGGGGTTGTCATCATCATTGACTCTCACATCTTGCTTATAATTTCCTCAACCCAAAACCCGTCTCTGAGCATTGCAAAGTAATCTACTTCGTCCGGGGTCATGGTAACAAGGGATTGGTTCATCCTACCATGATACTACTCAAGTTTAATAACTTCAAAATTTCACTCTGCATGCATGGTGGGGTGGTGACAAATACTAATGCACAAAAACATAGGTATAGAAATAACATGATCAAAACTTGCCTTGTTGATGATCCTCGTGAGCTAAAGATTCGTAGTAGCAAGCTTCGCACTCCGGAAACTCTACCGAGACAAACAAATCACAATAAGCATATAGCAATGGGATCACATAACACAATAGCATAATAAGGTAACATAACACACCAAAACAACAAATCACAAAACCAAAGGAAAACTCAAAGGAAAACCCATTCAAAGTTTTTCCTACTTCAAACAATAACTAGAATATTTTTATATAACAAAATTTTTTTAACATAACCTAATCATGGTTTTAGGTTAACTTAACGAGAAAATAATTCACTAAGCAACTAGGAGCAAAAATAATTAATTTAAAAGCTATTATAAAACTCCTATTAGGCTAATCCAATTTCTATTAAGAAAAATAAAATAAAACTTTTATTAATTATAAATAAAAGTTCATCTACTAGAGTGACAGAAACTATCCTAGAATAATCAATCACATGTTAAAAATAAATTTATTTACTAATTAAAATATTAGGAAAACAGGAGCTAGTTAATTAATTAGGATTAATAAGATTCTGCTTAAAACTATTTATTTATTAATCCTAAAATACCCAAATTAATTTTTATGGTTTGGCGATGTCAAAATAAAGTTGGGACAAATAGAATCATATAAAAATAATTTTCTAACTCAAGTTATAGCAGATTTACTATTCTGACTAAAACTAAATTAAAGCAATTTTAATTATTTTTAACATAGCTAAATATATATTCCACAGAAACTACATAAAATTTGCAAACCAACAAAAAGAATCACCTAAAATATTAAACAGAATAAAAGATATGAATTTTTCAAAGCAGAAACTATTCATTAAAATAGAAAAATGAAAATAAAAGAAAAAAGGCCTAATGGGCCTAAAGCTGTGCACTAAGCGTCAAATAACCTAAACGGGCCTAATGGTTTAAACTAAAAGCAGGCGGCTAAAAAAATAAACCTAACTAAATAATAAGCCAGACGAACCGGGCGGTTTTCTAAATAAAACTTACCCCTTGAGGTCTAATCCTAACCGTTCATTTGGGATCGGACCGAGAGTCTCGGTGACTTACCGGCGTCGGCGGCGGCGGTGGCGAAATCTTGGCTAGGGCTCGAGGCGTCAGCGAGTCGGGAAATGGCCGTCTTGGTCTTGGGGGCTCGGGGAGGGTTTGGTGGGGTCGGGGTGGCCAGGGTGGTCTAGCGGCGGCATGGCGGCGACAATGGCGGCAGCAGGGCTTGAACTCCGGCGTGCTCGGGAGAGAGAGGAGAGGGCTCCGGCGAGGGCTAGGGGAATGGGGTGCGGGCGTGGGCTTTATAGCGGGGGCCTCGTCCTCGCTTGGGCGATCGAGCGTCGGGATCCGGATCGCCGAGATCCGGCGATCATGGCGATAAGCGTGGCGTGGGCGAGGAAGAAGATGGGGTGGGTCCATGATCGGTGAGAGAGAGGCGAGAGGCGGGCGATGAAGCGGTGGGAGTTGGTGCAGAGGAGGCTGATGGTGGAGATTGGGCGGCTCGGCTGGCGATGGGCTTGAGCAGTAAGTGGTTGGTGGTGGTGGGTCTTGGTTGGGTGGGCAGGGGGCCTAATGGCGCTGGGGGTTTTCTTTTAAAAATTTATTTTTAAAATAAAACAAAAGCAGTATAACTTTTAAAATATAAATATTTTATATAGGGTATATATATACCAAAATGATCGGGGAATATTCCCTTTCATTTGAACATTTTCAAAGGCAAAATCAAACTTTATAAAATCCATTTTTTCAAATTCAAATAAAATTGATTTGAATCCAAATCTTTTAGCAAAGTTTTCCTCTGATATTTTGGAGTGTCATGTTTACTCCTCTCATACTTTTGATCAAGTATTTATCGGGCTTAGTTTTGAAATGTTTCCCACTTGCCAAAGTTTGAATTCAAATTCAAAACTCAAAATTTCTCTGAAACTCAAATGGCATTCAAATTCAAGCAGGATGCATAGGATGCTTAGCTATAATTGTAAAACATTCCAAATAGGAAATTTGGGATGTTACAAACCTACCTTAAGATGAATCTAGCCCTCAAGATTGGGTTGGCTAGCAAATAGGTGCGGATGGTCTCGAAGAAGATCTTCTTGGCGCTCCCAGTGGCTTCTTCCTCGGTGTGGTGACTCCAGCACCTTGCAAAATTGATGACCTTGCTGCGGGTGACTCTGCTTGCAGTCTCGAGAATTCGGACTGGTTTCTCCTTGTAAGTCGAGATCCTTTGTCAAGCTGTATGGCCTCTAGAGACCTTGTGTCTCTCAACGGAACATTGGCCATGTCACGCATGACACTTCTTGGTGAGAAACATGGAAGACATCATGAACTCGGACAATCCTTCCGGCAATTCCAACTTGTAAGCAACCTCTCCACGGCGTTCGAGGATTTTGTAGGGGCCAATGAATCGGGTGCTAACTTTCCTTGACACCAAACCTCTTGATTCCACGAAGTGAGACACACGAATATGCTCGATCTCCCCCCCGTAAGTCACTTCCTTGCGCTTCTTGTCGGCATAACTCTTCTATCTCGATTATGCTATCTTGAGTCTGTCTCGAATCAGCTTGACTTTCTCTTGGAATCCCTGATAAGATCGGAACGAAAAGTGATCGATCTCAACACTATCCCACAACAATGGTGTTCTACACCTCCTTAGTATAGAGCTTGAAAGGGCCATCTTGATTTGGATTGATAAGCTGTTGTTGTATGAGAACTCTGCGTCTGGCAAATTATCATCCAGCTAGACCCATAGTCTAGCACACAAGCTCTCAACATGTCCTCCGAATCTGATTGACTCTCTCGGTGCATCCATCATCTGCGGATGAAAAGCATCTTGAATTCCAGCCTCGTACCCAAAGTTTCATGCAGCTGCTTCCAAAACTTTGAGGTAAACCGCGTTCCTCTATCGACACGATTTTCCTCGGAACTCCATGCGGACATCGATCCTGGTCATGTATATCTTGGCCAACTTAGCCTTGGTATAGGTAGTCTTCACGGGAATGAAGTGAGCTACCTTGGTCAAGCGATCAACCACTACCGGATAGAATCATAACTGAGCGGGTCTGGGTAATCTGTGATGAAATCCATTCAAGTTTCTCCCATTTCCAATCGGGAATCGGCAAAGGTTGAAGTAACCTGCTGGCCCGATGTTACGCCTTTACGTTGACAAACGCCGCATCTTGCTACGTACTCGGCAATATCCTTCTTCATACATCACGAAACTTTGCTTCAAATCCGGTACATCTTGGTGTTGCGGGGTGAATCGAAATCTGGTGAATCATGAGCCTCTGAAGAATTAGCTTCTGAGTTCGGGATCATTGGGCACATAATCGATCCTCGAACCATATAGTTCGTGTTCATCCTTACGAAATCCTTTAGCTTTTCCTTCATCCATCTTTTGCTTTATCTCATCAATTTCCTTGTCCGACTTACAGGCTTCACGAATCCTTTCGGCCAAAGTGGACTGAACTTCGAGTTACAGCGAATCCTCTGGAACTATCTCGGTCGGAGATCTCGAGGTCATCGACTAACTCTGGGGTAATCCTCCTGCTGTAGAGTATTCACATAACTCTTACGGCTCAAAGCATCTGCTACAACATTAGCTTTACAGGTGGTAATGCAATCTCATGTCATAGTCCTTTATCAACTCTAGCCATCTCCTCTGCACTGAGGTTCAATTCCTTCTGCGTGAAAATATACTTCAAGCTCTTGTGATCGTGTAAACATCTAGCGGTTTCCGATGAAATGTCTCAGTCTTGAGTGCATGCACTCTCGGTGCTAACTCCAAATCATGTGTGGCATAATTCATCTCATGAGGTCGTGGCTATGCGGAGGCATAAGCTACAACTTTTCCTTCTGCATGAGTACTCCTCCAGAGTCCTTGGCGAAGCGTCTAATAAACACTGGTATTCCTTGTGTATATCAGCAAAATCAACCTTTGGGGCTGTGACCAACCGTTTCTTCAATTCTGGCTGGCTTCACATTCCTCGGTCCAAACATACCTTGCTTCCTTCTTCAACAGCTCGGTCATGGGCTTGGCAATCTTCGAAGTTCTCAATGAACCTCCGATAATATCCTGCGAGTCAGAAAACTGCGGATCTCCTTGGTGAGGTGGGTGGCTGCCAATCGGTGACTAATTCAACCTTGGCGGGATCAAGCTGCTATTCCTTCTCCTGAAATAACATGTCAGGAATCAACTTCCTTCAGCCAAAATTCACATTTCTGAACTTGGCATACAAGGTGATGTTCTCGAAGTTTCTCGAACTAGGCGCAAATGTTCCTTATGCTCTTCCTCACTCTTGGGAAAATCAATATATCATCGATGAACACCACGACAAACTTGTCCAGATATTCCATAAATACCTTGTTCATCAAATTCATGAAGTATCAGGAGCATTAGTCAATCAAATGACATGACGGTATACTCATATAAACCATACACAGTAGTGAATGCTGTTTTGGGTATATCCTTTTCACGGATCTTCAAGCGATGATACCACGATCGAAGATCGATCTTAGAGAATACCTTGGCTCCAACTAGCTGATCAAACAGATCATTAATCATCGGCGGAGGTATTTGTTCTTGATGGTTACCGTTCATGCATACGATAATCACAACCATCCTCAAGCTTCCATCCTTCTTCTCTACCAAAAAAATGGGGCTCCCCAAGGTGATGAGCTTGGGCGAATATATCCTTTCTCCAATAACTCATTAATTTGATCCTTGATCTCTTTCAACTCATTCGGTGGCATCCGATAAGGTCTCTTGGATATTGGGGCTGTCTTGGGCAATAGCTCAATCGAAACTCAATGTCCTGTCCGGTGGCATTCTGGTAATTCCTCCGGAAACACATCGGAAATTCTTGCACTCTGGCACTTCCTCTGAACAACTCCGTGAGAATACTGATTCTTCATCTGGCTGTGCTGGCTACATACTTGATCCTCTTACGCTCCGGGGTGGTGGCGAGAATAGACTTCTTGACACACGATCTATGTTCCTTCAAACTTTGACAACCAATCCATGCCTAGGATTACATCCAAGGTGCAGGTTTCCAACACTATGAGTCTGCGGAAATTTATGGTTCCCGATGTTGAGGTTGCATGACAGCCTCGCTTTGCCATCATTTCTCCTCTGCAGGCCCAGCGAAGAGGGCTTCTAAGGGTTTTAGTGGGCAACCGTACTTTTCACAACTACCCTTGATATGAATGAATCGTTGCACGAATCAAAGTACCAAAACTGAGCGTGAATTCAATAAAACTTACCAACCACGATTATCGGCTGATCATAGGCGTCCTCCGTCGATGTGGTTCACACGAGCACGAGGAGCGGATTGGGCTTCTTGGCTGAGCCTCCATTGCCATTTCCATTCCTCTGCTTGGCCTCCGGGCGTCGGTGGCATAGTGCCACATCTTACGGCACTTGGCGGTGATGTGGCTCGAGATCCTTGGGCCGAGGCAGAGCCGTGCTGATTGCCATTATCGTTTCCATTGCCATTGCCATGGCACGACTTGTTGTCTGGCTGCGGTTGTTCCCATTTCCTCCATGGTTATGGCCTCCATGGTTATGATGGGTGTGCCCTCTGAGTATGGTGCATAGCGGGGCTTCTGCTGAGCTCGAGTTGTGCTTCCCAGGCTGTACTTCCGCTTGCGGCTTCTATCTGCTGCTGCTTGCCTTCAAGAATGGTGGCCTTGTCTACCAGCTCTGGTAGTTGTTGAAGGTAGCCACAATAAGCTGCATGCTCAGTTCATCATTGAGTCCCTCAAGGAACTTCTCGTGCTTGGCGGCATCTCTGGCCACATCATCGAGGGCATAGCGGCGAGCTTGCTGAATTCATCCACGTCTTGTGCCGCGATCACGATTCCCCTGGCGCAAGTTGCGGAACTCACGCTTCTTGGACTCATGGCTCCAGTGAGACATGAGCGGTCTGGAAAAGCTTCTGGAATTGATCCCATGTGATGGCACCAATGGGAAAAGTGGCGGTGTAATTCTCCCACCAGAAGCTGCGGGTCCATCAAGTTGGTGCGCAGCAAAAGCGCACCTTCTCGAGCATCGGTGCATCCAACGGTGATTAGCTCTCTTCCGACTTTGCGGAGCCAATCCTCGGCAACAATCGGCTCGGTGCTACTAGAGAACAACTGGCGGATTCAGCCTCGAGGAATCGAGTCAAGTTGTCCACGAGGGTGGTGGCGGTGGGTTGTTGGCATTGTTGTTACGATTACGAATGAGTAGCTGCATCGATGCATTACAGTGCTTTGGAGCAGTGGGTGAGCTCGGCGGAAAACCGGTGTCACGTCTCGGAGGCATCTGGTGTTTTGGAGTGGATGAGAAAATTAGAATAGAACAATGGTCTATGAAAATAACACTACCCATATGAATGCACAATCAAAACACACCAATCATTTATTCATTCCACTCAAACATGGTTCAAACTCGATTACAAAAGCTCATGACTAATCGAAGGAAAATATCGGCCCTAGCGATCGATGAAAAGTAAAAGATAACATGGTGGTCGACTAAAAGTCTTCATCGGTGGCGCCTCCTCTTGTGGCTTCCTTGGTGGTACTCCTTCATAATCTGATCATTGCTCACGAGTCCATCCTTTCCTTCATCTCATCTTGAGATCGTCATTTGTCTCCATGAAGTCGCGACTTCTTCGGATAAGGTCCTCTCCCAAGTCCATCCTTGCCTCCTCTATCGTACTCCTCTCGGCAAGTGCTCGATAAGCTTCATCTCCAGTTGTCGTCAAAGTCAATTGTCTCCATGGGATAACTTCAATCCGTGTCAAAATCGGAACTTTGTAGCGACCAGACCGAATGGATCTAGCGCTCGTGCTCGATGTCATCCTGGATCGATGTCTTGACACCACAGTGCTTGAAGGATTTATAGCGAGTAGCAATCACACTTATTACATCGTTGTCCACAAGGGAACTGAATACAAAATATGGCTTAAGGCCATCTAATAATAACAATGGAAGGCTTGGAAGATAAGCGAGTCCATCAACTCCAGCGGCATCCTTGAGTATAGAACCACGACCTAACACCTTACTAAATAAATGCGAAAATGCATAGCGTGAAAAGTTGCAGCCAGCAATTGACACATGGAATATCTTGGCAATGTAACACATAAAAGCAATGAATGAATAAGCCTATACTACATGCATATTTGGCTGGTGGTAAGGCTCTCTGATTTACATTGCATAAAGCTGATTTTCCCTACATCAAAGGAATAATTTTATTTAACTATCATGGTGGTTGTTAAACATTGAGAATGGTTGTGACATCCTCAATCCCAATTAAAAGTACTCATCAAAACCCAATAACTTTTATTTAGAAGTAACATGTTGAGATTCACATGATAATCAAGTCGGATACTCAAATTGTCCATAACGGGGACACGGCTAATCATGATTAGTTTATACACTCTGCGAGAGGTTTGCACTTTTCCCCACAAGACTCGATCGCCTCCGCTTGGTTCTCGCACTACATGGTGTTTGAAAGCGGATGGCCGAGACATAGTCTTTCGAAGCGCTAGCACCTTACATGTGGGTGAACCGTACCAACCTATATCCCCTACATCAGCTAGCCTACCGTAAGAGTTCGCACGACTTAGTCAACTCATGAGCCCATAATTGGCTTGTGGCTGCACGGAAGTTTCGGTTTGAATAATCTTATGATCCCTTAGAGCACAGGTGGCGGTCAGAAGAAATCTGAGCAAGTCTGATAGAAACCAGGTGCCTCAATCCACCCGGATGTGTGTTAGGTTGCCACCTTAGATAAACCATTAATTAACAATCTCACATCATCATGGATATTCACTCACCCAATCCGTCTACTAGCATAGCATGGCATGAACAAGCAAGCGTGAAGTAACTCCCAAGGTTTCATAAGTAAAGCAGGTAATAGGTACTACCTCAATCTACTTCCCAAACCCACAATTTAATTAGATCCTAATCATGCAAGTGTTTGAGGAATAGATCTAATGCATAAAAGCTGGGTATGAGAAAGGTATGATCAAAGTGTTACTTGCCTTGCGATGATCCATGAGTCCTAGAGATTGAAGTAACAAGCGGCGCACTCCGGGTGATCTAGCGAGACAAACAACAAGCATACAATAAGTACTCATCTAATGCGAAATCTCGAATAAAAGATCTAACGGAGAGTTCAACTTAAGAACCCTGGTTGCAAAAGAATCGAATCAAAACAAACTCCGAAAGTCGAAACTCGAGAAGAGCGTCTCGGTTTAGCGATCTGAAATTAGGTCAAAATTTCACAGTGGCAAAACTCTGTGAAAGTAGGGTAGTCGAACGGCGGTTTCGTTCTGAAACTCAGCGCTTGAATCACTGATTCCGATAAGCGGCGAGAAATAAAACAGTTTTGAAAATCAGATCTGAAATCAAATCGAGAAAATAGCGGATTAATTCCGATTAAAAGAAAAAGCGACGAGCGAGTTAAAAAGCGAGCGTTAGTTAACGAGCGAATCTAACGAGCGCGTTCATTGAAGCGAGCAGTTCGGTGAGCGTCCGTTAAATAAGAAAACGAAAAAAATAAAACCAATCTAGGTTTTTAAAAAAAAACGAACATATTTTTTAAAAAAAAACGGATCGGTTCGAGGAAAAACCGGATCGGCGGCAGGCGGCGGCTACCTCCGTGCTCTCGCGGCGGCGAGCTCAGCGGACTCGGTGAGGCTCGGGGGGAAGGCGGAGAGGTCGAGTCGGCGGTCGGCGTCAGGCGTGACAGCGGCAATGGCTCGGGCATGGCGTGGACTCGGGTGGTGTGAGTCGAGTGGTGAGGTGAGAGAGAGAGGCGGGGGGTATTTAGAGGCGGCGGGGAGGCAAGGAGGAGGGTGAGGGCGGGTCGGGCGGACTCAGGCGTGAGGCGTCTGTGTGCTCAGCGGGACTCAGTGCAGTGAGCCTGTGAGGAGGAGGAGGTGGGCAGGGGCTGGGGGGCAGGCTGGCTGGCTGGGCAGTGGCCCTCGGTCGAGAAGTAATTTTTTTAAATAAAATTTAAAACAAAACAAATAAAAAAAATATCAAATGAACTCAAATTAAATAAAACAAATTTTCCCGACTCCTAAAATGAGTCGAACAAAATGAACTTTAAAAACAAAATACATGCATAAAAATTTTTAAATGCTCATTTTGCCTAAGCAAAATAAATCTTTCAAAACCAAATTTGGTTTATTTATAATATCTTCATTTTTCCTAATTGTTTGGGAAAGTCATATTATTCCCTCTCAAGATATTTTTATAGGAAAAACTTTATGAAGATAATTTAAATAATCCAATGATCCTATTTTCAAAATTTGAGAAATCCCAAATATGAAAATTTGAAACTTCAACTCTCTCAGGGTCCTTGAGTTGCGTGAAATTTCTAGGATCGGAAAAATGCGAGAAAATATGATATGCATGATGACCTAATGTATAACATTCCAAATTGAAAATTTGGGATGTTACAAACCTATAAGATGAATCTAGCCCTCGAGATTGGGTTAACTAGAAAATAGGTGAGGTGGTCCTTAAGCAAAACTTCCTCTCTTTCCCGGTGGCTTCATCCTCGGTGTGGTGGCTCCTTGAACTTTGCAAAACTTGATAACCTTGCTGCGGGTAACTCTCTTTGGCATAATCGAGAATCTTAACGGTTTTCCTCATATGTCAAGTCATCCTTCAATTGAATTGCTTCCGGTGTACTTGTGTCTCTTGCAGTACCTCTGCTATCTCGGGGTGACATTTCTTCAAGCGAGAAACATGGAATACATCATGAACTCTGACAGTCCTTGGCAATTCCAACTTATCATAACTTCTCCCATGCGTTGCAAAATCTTATATGGTCCAACAAAGCAGGGTGCTAACTTTCCTTTAACTCCAAAGCGCTTCACTCCTCGGCGGGGATACTCTGAGATATACTCTGTCTCCAACTTCATACTCATTGCTTTGCGCTTTGAATCGGCATAGCTCTTACATGCAGGTGGGCTACCTTGAGCACATCTCGAATCAACAACTTTCATTGGACTCCTTAATCAAATCTGGTCCAAACAATGGCGATCTCGGTTTAGTCCCATGACAACGGTGTCCTGCACCTTCTTCCATACAAAGGCCTCGAAAGGTGCCATCTTTAAGCTGGTTTGGTAGCTGTTATTGTAGGAAAATTCTGCATCTGACAAATTGTCATCCCAACTAGATCCATAATCTAGTGCACAAGCTCTCGACATGTCCTCCAAAATCTGATTGACTCTCTCGGTTTGTCCATCGATGCGTGGGTGGAAAAGCTGTGCTGAATTCAATCGGGTTCCCAATGTTTCGTGCAAGCTGGTTCCAAAATTTGAAGTAAATTGGGTTCCTCATGCGATACAATGCTCCTCGGAACTCCGTGTAAGCACACAATTCTGGTCATGTATATCTTTGCCAACTTAAGCTTGCTATAGGTAGTCTTATTTGGAATGAAATGGGCTACCTTGGTCAAGCGATCGACTATGACCCAAATCGAGTCATATCTGAGCGGGTCTTTGGCAAACACTGTGATGAAATCCATGCCTAGTTTATCCACTTCCATTCGGGTATCGGCAATGGTTGTAACAATCCTGCTAACCGATGCTCTGCCTTTACTTTCGACATCGTGCAAACTGCTACATACTCATAATATCCTTCTTCATTCGGTCCACGGAAAATATTCTTCAAATCCAAATACATCTTGGTATTTCTGGGTGAATCGAATAGGGTGAATCATGGGCTTCTTGTAAAATCAACTTCGATCTACGGGTCATTGGGCACATAAACACGGTCTTCAAACCATAGGGTATCGTGCTCATCCTCACGAAATCCTTTAGCTTTTCCTTTGCTCATTTTCTCCTTTATAGAGGCAACTTCCTTATCGCCTTTTGGGCTTCTCGATTTTGTCCATCGATGTCATTGAATTTCAATGCTGCTACATAGCCTCTGGAACTATTTCCAAACATAGCTCTCGAAGGTCCTCGGCTAACTCATTGGGTATTCCTCCCATCATTAGGGTATTGGCGTGGCTCTTACGGCTCAATAAATGCCTTCGACATTAGCCTTTCGGGGTGATAATGCAATCTCATATCGTAATCCTTGATTAGCTCTAACCATCTCCTTTATCGAGATTCAATTCATACGTGTGAAGATGTACTTCAAACTCTTGTGATCCGTATATACTTCACAATGATTTCCAATGAGAAAATGTCTCCCGTCTTCAAGGCATACTGTGGCTGCTAACTCCAAATCATGAGTGGCATAATTCAACTCATGGGGCTTAAGTTGTCGTGAAGCATCTGAAACAACTCTTCCTTCCTGCATAGCCTTTGCTCCAAGTCCTCGGCGTGAGCGTCATAATACACCTCATAATCCTTAGTTTGATCGGCAATATCAAAAGCTGGTGAGGTAACCAATCTTTTCTTCAACTCTGAAAACTTGCCTCACAGTCCTCGGTCCATATGAATTTGTTTTCCTTCTTCAACAATTCATCATAGGCTTTGCAATCCTTGAGAAATTCTCAATGAATCTTGGTAGTATCCTGCGAGTCAAGAAACTCGAATCTCTCAAGCTGTCGTTGGTGCTTCCCATTTAGTTCTGGTCTCAACCTTTGTGGGGTCAACTGCTATTCCTTCTCCGGATATAACATGTCAGAAATCCAACTTCCTTTAACCAAAATTCACATTTCTTTGAACTTGGCATACAAGCTGGTGTTCCTCGGTTTCTCAAAACCAATCTCAAATGTTCCTTGTGTTCCTCTTCATTCTTGAGAAAATCAAAATGTCATCAATGAACACCACGACGAACTTGTCCAAAAACTCCATAAACACTTTGTTCATCAGGTTCATGAAATAGGCTGGTGCGTTAGTCGTCAAATGACATAACGGTATACTCATCTGATCCATATCTAAGTGGTAAATGCTGTCTTGGGTATGTCTTGCTCCCGAATCTTCAGCGATGGTACCACGATGCATAAGTCGATCTTAGAAAACACTTTGGCTCCTTGCAAGCGATCAAGCAGATCATTTATCATCGGTAGTGGGTACTTGTTCTTGATTGTTACTTCATTCAATCCACGATAATCAACAACCATTCTCAACGATCCATCCTTCTTCTCCACCAATAAAGCGGGTGATCCCCAAGGTGAAGAACTTGGCGAATAAAACCTTTATCAATAGTTCCTTAATCGCTTCTTAATTTCGCCAAATCCTTTGCGGGCATCACATGCATTAACCCGATATCGGGCTGTTCACGGCAGCAGCTCGATCAAAAACTCAATGTCTCTATCCGGTGGCATTCACAGCAACTCTTAGGAAATACATCGGGATAATCCTTCTGCTGGTACTTCTTCTGTACCACTCTGATAAGCAATTAACTTGTGCTCTCCTCGGCTCGTCCGTGATACATATAATCCTTCTTCCTTACGGTGTGGTGAGCAAAATTGACCTTGTGGTACAATCTATGTTTCCTCCATACTTTGATAACCAATCCATTCCTAATATCACATCAATCCTTGGGATTCGAACTATTAGGTGCGAGGGAAAACATAGTGTCCGATCCTTAGTGGCGGTCGATCACACCATTTACTAGCCATGTACTCTGCTCGGGTGAGGTTACTAGCATGGGTGACCTAAGGGCTTGGGTTGGTAACTTGTACTTATCCACAAATCCCTTGATATGTATGAATCGATGCACGGTATCAAAAAGAACAAGCTGCGATAAAGACTTAACCAAAAACTTACGATTCTTGCATCGGGCTGATCTTCAACCTCCTCCACATCAATGTGGTTCACTTGTCCCCTGTTGAAAGGTTGGGCTTCTTTCGAGCTTCCATTGCCATTTCCATTACGGCCATACGGGCGAGTCATTTGCATAATGCCAGTCTTGCGGCACTTAAAGCAAGTAATGTGACTCAGTCTACCTTGGATGGTGTGAAGCGGGTTGGTGCGGTTCATCCGTTGCTTCCTCCATTCCGTTCCCATTCTTGGTGCCATTATGGTTGTCTGAATTACCTCCTCCATGGGTATCTTTGAAACTGAATTCTGATTTAGGGGTATAGCGAGGCCTGCTTTGGGATCTGAGTTATACTTCCCTTGTCCATACTTCGCTTGCAGTTCTCAATTCTTCTTGCTTTCCCTCAATCATGAGAGCTCGGTCTACTAACTCCTGGTAGTTATTGAAACTTGCTACCATCAGCGGCATCTTGAACTCATCATTCAGTCCTTCTAGAAACTTCTCTGTTTAGCTGCATCTGTAGTAGCGTCATCAGGGGCATAACGTGCTAATTTGCTAAAGTCATCCACGTCTTGCCATGAGTCCTTCCTCCTTGGCGTAAGTTGCGAAACTCACGCTTCTTCATAGCCATAGCTCCTGCTGAAACATGGGCTGTCTGAAAGCTTCTTGGCCTGGTCCCATGTGGCGGTGTCTGGGATAAGTGGCTGTGAAATTCTCCCACCATCTTCTGCGGGTCCTTCAAGCTGATGTCTGCAAACTTCACTCTTTCACCATCCGTGCATCCTGCGATGGTCAGCTCCTTCCTATCTTGCGGAGCCGGTCATACTGCTACAATTGGCTCGGTGCTCTTTGGAATACACGGCGGGTTCGATCTAAGAAGCGAGTCGGATGATCCGCGGTGGTGGTGGTGGCGGTGGGTTGTTGTTGTTGTTGTTGTTGTACTGCACCAATGTTTGAATCGGGTATTATACTGCTGCTGGATCAATTGGGTGATCTCTGGCGGGAAAAGCGAATCCGGGGTCGCGTCTCGGAGGCATCGATGGGTTTAGAAAAGAGAGAAATGTAGAATAGAATGAGGTCTAAGAAATCACTACCCAAATGCACATGAGCAAATGCACACAAATCACTTCATTCAATCAAACAAGGGCTACAGCGATCTAACTATCGCAAAAGTCGTGTACTATAAAGGTTTACATGGAGGAATACTACTAATATGTGGGGACTTCTACTAATTTGAACGGTGGAAGACTCCATGATGTACTGCTCGACCGTCTTCAAAATCGGGTTCACTTGGATCCGAATCTGTGTCGTCGATGTTGATGTAGTCGATTGGGTGTTCGACATCTTGGTCTTCATTCTGGCGCCAACTTCTTCTTGAGTTCTTGATCTCGTACTTAAGATCGTTATTGTGTCTTGCGAGCTACGATCTCGTCCATGTAGTCCTTGCGTGTAGTCTTTAGTTCTTCTTCCAATTCGATGATCCTTTCCTTCGTCTTACGCAACTCCAACATGTCATTGCACATTTGATTCTCTGGCGTCGAATGTGCTGATTTAACTCTGGATGAAGCTGCAATGGATCTATCCTTCTTGGTGTTGCGGCGTCCGGTTGTCATCTCGGCGTCATAAATCTGGTAGATGGTGTCCTTGAGATCTTCTTGATAGACTTCTCCAATCGTCCCATGGTGATGTGAGCTGCCATGCTCTTTCCCGGACTCAAGTGGGTGCCTGAAAACACTATCTATTGGCTTGGTGATTGGGGCGAATGTCCTTCTGGAGCGTGAGCATGAATCTTCAGCGCTCCTCTTGAGCGAGTGGCGTTGAAAGTCCGGTGAAGCTTGGTAATCAATGTTCGGTGCTTAGTAACTTCCTTCAAGTGAAATCAAAAGGTGTGCCTTCATCCGGTTGGGTGTACTTGATCTTCGCGTCCGTCATCCTAAAAGAGTAGAAAAGATGAGGAGTTAGAAAATGGGAAGAGAGTGATCTATGGCTTTAACTTAGTGGTGCGTGTCCTACGGTCGGCGTGTGCTCGATACCATTCTCATGGCGACCGGACCGAATGGATCTAGCGCTCGTGCTCGGTGTCATCCTGGATCGATGTCTTGACACCACCGATGCCTTGAAGGATTTATAGCGAGTAGCAATCACACACTTATTACATCGTTGTCCACAAGGGAACTGAATACAAAATATGGCTTAAGGCCATCTAATAATAACAGCGGAAGGCTTGGAAGATAAGCGAGTCCATCAACTCCAGCGGCATCTTGAGTATAGAACCACGACCTAACACCTTACTAAATAAATGCGAAAAGTGCATAGCGTGAAAAGTTGCAGCCAGCAATTGACACATGGAATATCTTGGCAATGTAACACATAAAAACAATGAATGAATAAGCCTATACTACATGCATATTTGGCTGGTGGTAAGGCTCTCTGATTTACATTGCATAAAGCTGATTTTCCCTACATCAAAGGAATAATTTTATTTAACTATCATGGTGGTTGTTAAACATTGAGAATGGTTGTGACATCCTCAATCCCAATTAAAAGTACTCATCAAAACCCAATAACTTTTATTTAGAAGTAACATGTTGAGATTCACATGATAATCAAATACGGATACTCAAATTGTCCATAACGGGGACACGGCTAATCATGATTAGTTTATACACTCTGCGAGAGGTTTGCACTTTTCCCCACAAGACTCGATCGCCTCGCTTGGTTCTCGCACTACATGGTGTTTGAAAGCGGATGGCCGAGACATAGTCTTTCGAAGCGCTAGCACCTTACATGTGGGTGAACCGTACCAACCTATATCCCCTACATCAGCTAGCCTACCGTAAGAGTTCACGACTTAGTCAACTCGCGAGCCCATAATTGGCTTGTGGCTGCACGGAAGTTTCGGTTTGAATAATCTTATGATCCCTTAGAGCACAGGTGGCGGTCCGAAGAAATCTGAGCAAGTCTGATAGAAACCAGGTGCCTCAATCCACCCGGATGTGTGTTAGGTTGCCACCTTAGATAAACCATTAATTAACAATCTCACATCATCATGGATATTCACTCACCCAATCCGTCTACTAGCATAGCATGGCATGAACAAGCAAGCGTAGAAGTAACTCCCAAGGTTTCATAAGTAAAAGCAGGTAATAGGTACTACCTCAATCTACTTCCCAAACCCACAATTTAATTAGATCCTAATCATGCAAGTGTTTGAGGAATAGATCTAATGCATAAAAGCTGGGTATGAGAAAGGTATGATCAAAGTGTTACTTGCCTTCTTGATGATCCATGAGTCCTAGAGATTGAAGTAACAAGCGGCGCACTCCGGGTGATCTAGCGAGACAAACAACAAGCATACAATAAGTACTCATCTAATGCGAAATCTCGAATAAAAGATCTAACGGAGAGTTCAACTTAAGAACCCTGGTTGCAAAAGAATCGAATCAAAACAAACTCGAAAGTCGAAACTCGAGAAAGCGTCTCGGTTTAGCGATCTGAAATTAGGTCAAAATTTCACAGTGGCAAAACTCTGTGAAAGTAGGGTAGTCGAACGGCGGTTTCGTTCTGAAACTCGGCGCTTGAATCACGATTCCGATAAGCGGCGAGAAATAAAACAGTTTTGAAAATCAGATCTGAAATCAAATCGAGAAAATAGCGGATTAATTCCGATTAAAAAGAAAAGCGGCGAGCGAGTTAAAAAGCGAGCGTTAGTTAACGAGCGAATCTAACGAGCGCGTTCATTGAAGCGAGCAGTTCGGTGAGCGTCCGTTAAATAAGAAAACCGAAAAAAAAAAACCAATCTAGGTTTTTAAAAAAAACCGAACATATTTTTTTAAAAAAACCGGATCGGTTCGAGAAAAAACGGATCGGGGTGGTGGATGGCTACCTCGGCTCTCTGGCGGCTCAGCTCAGCGAGGCTCGGCGGGCTCGGCGTGGTCGAGGTCGGCGGTCGGCGAGGCGTCGGCGGCGTGGCGGCAGCGTTCGGCGGCAGTGGTCGTGCCAGTGGTCATGGCGGAGAGGTGAGAGGAGAGAGGTATTTAGAAGAGAGGCGGGGTGGCAGGGGAGAGGCAGGGGCAGGAGGTCAGGCGGACTCGGGCGGCCAGGCGTCTGTGTGAGCCAGGCGGGACTCAGTATGAGAGGAGGAGGAGGAGGAGGAGGTGGGCAGGGTAGCTGGGGGCAGGGGCATTTGGTGGGCAGTGGGCCTCAGTCGAGTATTTTTTTTTAAATAAAATTAAAACAAAACAAATAAAATAAATATCAAATGAACTCAAATTAAATAAAACAAATTTTCCCGACTCCTAAAATGAGTCGAACAAAATGAACTTTAAAAACAAAATACATGCATAAAATTTTTAAATGCTCATTTTGCCTAAGCAAAATAAATCTTCAAAACCAAATTTGGTTTATTTATAATATCTTCATTTTTCCTAATTGTTTGGGAAAGTCATATTATTCCCTCTCAAGATATTTTTATAGGAAAAACTTTATGAAGATAATTTAAATAATCCAATGATCCTATTTTCAAAATTTGAGAAATCCCAAATATGAAAATTATGAAACTTCAACTCTCTCAGGGTCCTTGAGTTGCGTGAAATTTCTAGGATCGGAAAAATGCGAGAAAATATGATATGCATGATGACCTAATGTATAACATTCCAAATTGAAAATTTGGGATGTTACTATGCATACCATCCCAAGATCATCTTTGGTACTCACGATTACATCGATAAAGTAATCAAAGTTCAATCACACCTGAATAATATTACGATTCTCATATAGAGTCTTTATTACAAGGGAATAAATTGGCTCAAGGCCAACTCATGAGAAATAAACTACTAATCTGCTTGAGCGTCGAAGTAAAAGCGAGTCCATCCGACTCAAGGGCAATCGCATGGCGGCGGGCGTGGCCTCACTCTGATCGGAATATACCTACGCAACATAAGGCGTTGCAGCCATGTAGGTCAGCTTTTTGGAATAAGTGGCAAGTCATGAAGAACAACAATAATAAACTTACTATCACTATATGCATTTTGGCTGTGGGGCTCTAAGTTTCATCATTTTGCGAAAAGCAAATTTTTCCCTACTACGATGGACTTGCTTGCAAATTACTACAATTGTTGGTAGTTATTGAGATGGTTCCGCCAACCAAAATCTCATTCCCAATTATTAAGTCATAAAACCCTCAAATTAATTTATTAGTTTAGTGTTGAGATATCCGAATACTTCCAAGTTCGGAGGCTCAAATTGTCCGTGCAAGGGGACACGGCTGTCGATTAGATCTTTAACTTCTGCGAGAGGTTGCTTTTCCCATAAGAATCATTCCCTCCTTTAAAGTCTTAGCACTTCATGGTGTTTGAAGGCGGGGCCAGATAAACGAGGTCTTCAAGAGTTCTTACAGCTCTGCGGTACCCATCAATCCTACCGTTCTTCTACATCTCGTAGTACCGTCCGGCCAGCGTCACTACTAGGGTCAACCAGCGAGCCCATAATGGCTTGCGGCTGCAGAGTGCTTCGGTCATGGGGCATCCTTCCTTCTCTTCGTGGTGGGTGAAGCTTTCCGCAAGATGTCATGGCACTTCTCCATGCATCGGCCAACCCTTGGGTTCTCAAGGTGCCGTCAACCGTCCTCCACCCGATGGTGAATTTTGAAGTCCATCTTGATTCTTGTAGTTCATGGGGTCATCATCATCATTGACTCACATCTTGCTTATGAATTTCCTCAACCCAAAACCGTCTCTGAGCATAGCAAAGTAACTACCGTCCGGGGTCATGGTAACAAGGGATTGGTTCATCCTACCATGATACTACTCAAGTTTAATATCTTCAAATTTTCACTACTACATGCATGGTGGGGTGGTGACAATTACTAATGCACAAAAACATAGGTATAGAAATAACATGATCAAAACTTGCCTTCTTGATGATCCTCGTAAGCTAAAGATTCGTAGTAGCAAGCTTCGCACTCCGGAAACTCTACCGAGACAAACAAATCACAATAAGCATATAGCAATGGGATCACATAACACAATAGCATAACAAAAGTAACATAACACACCAAAACAAACAAGCAAAACCAAAGGAAAAACTCAAAGAAAAACCCATTCAAAGTTTTTCCTACTTCAAACAACAACTAAAAGTATTTTTATATAATAAATTTTTTCTAACATAACCTAATCATGGTTTTAGGTTAACTTAACAGAAAAGAATTCACTAAGCAACTAGGAGCAAAAAGAATTAATTAAAAAGCTATTATGAAACTCCTATTAGGCCTAATCAAATTTCTATTAAGAAAAATAAAATAAAACTTTTATTAATTATAAATAAAAGTTCATCTATTAGAGTGACAGAAACTAACCTAGAATAATCAATCACAAGTGAAAAATAAATTTATTTACTAATTAAAATATTAGGAAAAGCAGGAGCTAGTTAATTAATTAGGATTAATAAGATTCTGCTTAAAACTATTTATTTATCAATCCTAAAATACCCAAATTAATTTTTATGATTTGGCAATGTTAAAATAAAGTTGGGACAAAAGAATCATATAAAAATAATTTTTCTAACTCAAGTTATAGCAGATTTACTATTCTGACTAAAACTAAAATAAAGCCATTTTAATTAATTTTAACATAGCTAAATATATATTCTACAGAAACTTTAGAAAATTTGCAACCCAACAAAAAGAATCACTCAAAATATTAAACAGAATAAAAGATATGAATTTTTCAAAACAGAAACTATTCTACTAAAGCAGAAAAATGAAATTAAAAGAAAAAGGCCTAATGGGCCTAAAGCATACCTTTAGCGTTAAATAACCTAAGCGGGCCTATTGGTTTAAACTAAGCGGGCGGCTAAATAACTAAAACCTAACTAATAAACCGGACGAACCGGGCGGTCTTTTTATAAAGCGTACCCCTTGGGGTCTAATCTTAGCCGTTCATTTGGGATCGGACAGAGAAGTCTCGGTGACTTCAGCGTCCGGCCCAATGGCAGCCGGCGAAGTCTGCGAGGCTCGAGGCGTCGGCGAGTCGGGAAATGGCCGTCTTGGTGTCAGGAGAGCTCGGGGAGGGTTTGGTGGGGTCGAGGGTGACGGGGTGGTAGAGGCGGCGGCGGCGACAATAAGCGGCGGCAGGGGCGGGCTCCGGCGTGCTCGGGAGAGAGAGGAGAGGGCTCGGCGAGGAGCTAGGGGAATGGGGTGCGGGCGTGGGCTTTTATAGCGGGGGCTCGTCTGCTTGAAGCGATCGAGGCGATCGGGATCCGGATCGCCGGGATCCGGCGATCCGTGGCCGGCGGCAATGGCGTGGGCGAGGAAGAAGATGGGGTGGGCCCATGATCGATGAGGAGAGAGGTGGGTAGGAAAAAAGGTTCAAAGAGAACAAATATGGGAATAGCATGAATATCTTTGCTTAGCTACATACTCATCATCACCCATTTATCGTGTGGGCCTTTTGTGTGCTTTGCATGTCCCATGTCCCATGTCCCATACAACTATTTTGCTTGTTGTTAATCTAAGAATACATTTTGGAAAATTGAAGCAATACCCTTGTTAAAGTAAATTACATTCTTAGCGAATGTTGTTTTTAGAAGAATGTCTGTTAATATGAATCAATGCAACCGTTTAGAAATGCTCTTTCTGCTTTGTTTCCATCAAGATAAGTTAGATGCTTCTTTTTGTCCTTTATTTGTTTCATCCTCCTTTATTGGCGATAATTGTTTCCTTTTTGCCTCTGTTAAAACAGGGATATCTATTCAACTTGTTGCTATAGCAAACTTAAATATCACGCCGTGACTTTGCTTGATTTGTGCTGCTTGCACAAAAGCAGATTAGATTTCCTATTAGTGTTGGCAGATTAGTAGGTGATCTTGTGTGCGTCATGACAGGTTGGTACTTGCCTTCATCCACATGATGCGTCGGGTGTGTTTTGAGATGTTGTGTGATAACCCACAAGTATAGGGGATCATAACAGTTTTCAAGGGTAGAGTATTCAACCCAAATTTATTGATTTGACACAAGGGGAGCCAAAGAATATTCTCAAGTACTAGCAGTTGAGTTGTCAATTCAACCACACTGGATAACAGTATCTGCTGACAAAGTATTTAGTAGCAAAGTAATATGGAAACTTACTTGATAGCAAAA